>APFE031313844.1:142984-161629 GCA_000404065.3 Pinus taeda
TGCAAATGTCAATGCAGCCTCTACATTCAGTGTGTTTAATCCAAGCCTTTGAACAATTCCATGTTGATGTTAAAAGATTAACATCGCTTCACAATTCTCTCATTCATGCAAAGTGTAATAATACATGAATTAGGGTTCATTAGCAGCAAGATCTCCTCTTACAATTAAATCTATGCATAACTATCTTACTAGAAAGTTTACACACATACCAAAACACACCAATCCACTACATCAATTCAGAATTTATGCGTTGCACCCATTTCTCCTTATCGAAGCCAGAGATTCATATTTCATTGCCAGGCCAGTGATTGACTCAGAATTACATTATTTCATCATTTCACTGTCTAAACTTGTTCTGCACACCATACACACACCATTGCTCGATTTTCTACACATCCATGCTCATTCTACTCATTATATATCTATCTCAGCTTAAAATCACCATATATATCATTTAAAATCTGCTTTATACCAAAATTGCCTGTTATTCAGAACTCATATGGAAATACTAGTACTTGCGCAATCAACTTCGAAACACAACAGTGGGAAGTTACGATGAATAAATAGCAATCCGCAACAGAAAGCAAGGAGCAGTTTGAAGCACGGCCTCTGGGCACTAGCTTGTGATCTGCACATCTTCCGAACAGAACGAATTACCCCGCATCTCCATGTTTGGCATAGATATCGATGAGAGCGTTGCTCACAAAAACATCTGAATCAAGGGCATTTAGAATTATACGACCATGGATCTCCTCGGCGTACCAGAGAGCACCTAACCGAGCAAACGCAGGAAGAACATTTGTGAGAGTTACAGAGATTGTTAAAGCCTTGGCCAGGGAAACTAGGGAAGAACCAACGGAAGGAGAGAGCTCTAATTAAAAAATGTGTCCAGTCTCAGTTCGGCTGCGTACTCAATAAGCAAGGCGTTTTCAATGAGCAAGGCGTTTCAATAAGCAAGGTGTTTCAATAACAGTCATACGTTACCAATCCAGGCGTTTCAATGTATTGAAATTCTAGGCGTTTGCAGGCAGCAGCAGTCTCCAGGCAGCGACAGTCTTTAGGCAGCGGCCGTCTTCAGCTATTTCAGGGATGGCAGAGACTGAGCAGCTCTCAGGCAGGAGTTACAACTATTTCTAGGACCTGTGCTCTGATACCATGTAAGGCCAGGGTAACTCCAGAATGAATGAGCGAGAGAAAACTGATTATGTTATTCATTAGCTAACATACATTTATATACATAAATATGGCGGATCAGTTCATCTTCTGGATGACTGTCCAGTTCACCCATCTGTTTCGGATTAGGTGTCAACACTTTTATTATTAAGAAAACTTCATTACATCATGTATTGGCACAGACTCTTACTAGCACATAGGCACCCAGCTATAGGAAGATACAACCTCCACTCATTCTCCAACACCCACTAGAAGGGAGCAACCCCTAATCTCGTGTACGACTCTTACTGGAAGGGAGCACCTAACCCTTGAAGAGATTTACCAACAACCGCTAGAAAGAAGCTCTGACTCCCTTACTGAAGGCTCCAACACTCAGCACCCTTCGTGGACCATGTTTCATAATGCTTCACACTAGATCCACTTGTCTCAAACAAACAACAAAACTTGTAGGCCACCTTTCATAATATTTTCAAATTGGACCTACACCCATCATTATGCTCAATACCAAACTAAAAACTAAATATAATCACTGAACCAACTAAATCACTGTAGCATCAAAAAGACAATTACTGAATTGAATCTCCACCAACTATTGCAACCAAATCAAACCAATCTATAACATGTATAAACCATCAAATCAAGACATCATTGACATACAACAACATATGAAACATAACTCATCAACTATCACCATCAAGCAACACTACAAACCCTAACCATATTTAACTCAGAATATATACACGAATCTTATTAAATAGACCAACGTATATATGTTCTTATTATGTGAAACATCAATGTACAGATCTAAACATACTAAAAAACATATCTTAGAATATATGCGTGACTACTTATAAATAGATCTACATATGTATGTGACTGTTTAGAAACAAACCTACACACATATGTGAAAAGTTTCTCTGCAAACATAATTACCATTCCAAAAACCTTGCTGTCGTAACTACAGAATTCTGAATAATTCATTTAGATTACAACATCAATATAATCACAGATTCATAATTATTAGCTACTTTGGCATTTGCAACAAGTAAATCATTCAAACATATATGTCAACATATCTTCAGATCTTTCATATATGAGTCTTCTCCTTAATCCTTGGTGGACACTTGTTCCTGGTCAAATCACACATAAATAACCCATTACTTGCACACCTAACACCTTGATCTCCTTCTCCTTATATAACTTTTTCCTTAGCTAGTATATTAGGTAAATCCTTTGGTAAAGTCATCGGTATTTGTTGACGGGATCAAATGAATGTTACTGCTCTAATTACTATGGGAAAATACCATGGTAATGACCCTAGGAAAATAAGTGACTTTTTCTCATAAGACCTGAATATGTACACGACCCTCCTTCACAGGAAGTGCGTATACTTTCTCAAACTTCACTTTTGTCATCCATCTGTCACTAAACTGTCATTTCTCTTTCCATAGCATTTGTTCCAATCTACATGAGTTCCAAAATAATCATATTATCAAAATGTTGACTTCAAGTATATATTTGCCAAGTAGGTTTCCATCAAGGACAACACATTTTCCATAATGCCAACATTTGGTTGTTGCATCTTTCTCACCTTTTGTGAACTCATCTCATTATCTCCTCCTTGAGGACTCCCCTTGTCCCTCTCTCCTTTCCAACCTCGAATAAAATATCATGTTATTTATGTAGCCTTTTTTCTACAAGTTGTTTTCCATAGTCCATTTTCTTCTGTTGCTATTTGCTACAAATCCTATTACCAATTTCCTGTTAAAGTCATTCTACTTTTGAGATCTATGTACCTCAGATATCTTCACTTGGTTGGGATTTATTTCTTTTCTTCTAGCTCTCTCCCATGTTGGAATCTCTTCCTCTGTGCTTTGTTCTAAGATTTGTTCATGAACCTTTAACACCCTTCTCTGTTATTCTGCCATCAACTATCCTATCTATCATTCAATACTTCCTTGGTCTCCTCCAGGAGAAACTTCTTCTACTCTTTCTTCTTTATCTTCTATCTTCTGATTGTTTATATCTTTTTGTTCAGAACTCTTCTACTCTTTACCTCTGAGTTTTGCCCCCCCTTGTGTTTTTCTCAAGATGCTTCTTTCCCTTATTAATTGTAATTCTTCTTTTATCTCTTAAAGCCCAAATAGCTTATGATATCTGATACCACTTTAACATAGCAAAGGCGACATTGGATCCCTATTTCAATTTACTTACAAATTTTGACTTAAATAAATGAAACCCAACAATATAGCCCAAGATGCAACATTCCACATTGGACAAAAAAAAAATAATATATCCACCTCCCTAAGTGACATGCTAGTTATCTCCTAGGCTAATGTGTCCAATAGCTAATTCACTCACTTCCTCCTCTCAAATAAAATCTCTAATACCTTTCTTGAATTCCCAAGCTAGGTTTTGACCTAAGTCCACACCAAGTATCCTTGACTAAGTGTATAGTTTTCATGGACAAGGAGGACTACAATGAGCCTTGGCTACTTAAAAATTTTTAGATTTTATACCATGTTTAACAATAGGAAATAAGTGAGATAATTGTGGTCTAAATACTCTATCCACAAGATTCACTAGTTGGCTTGAACCACTGACCTATGCAACTTAGTTGGGAGCAGTTGAAGCTCTCACCCAAATGTTAAATGTCTAATGACTTCGAGGCTTGACTAAGATCTGGTCCCAACTCCTCCAACTAATGGGTTATGCTATGGAAACTTTAGTGTTAAACAATGGGTCTTTCTTGACACACACCACCAAAGGGGGCTGCTAAATCTTCCCTTTCTCTTGTGACTACCGCAATGGTCCCTTTCCTTAACAACACAACGTTAGTATTGTCCATGGTATGACACCATGCTCTATGGAAGGTTGATAAGGATGTTTCCTCGTCCTCTAGCCTTGTTAATCGATGCGATTTTGGCCATAACTCAAAATTTCATCCAAAGTACCTTGTTATTATGGTTCAACACTACCACCATTTGAACCCAAAATTTATGTGTTAAATAAAGAAATGGACAATGCCCGAATTACCTTCTATGAAATTATTACTCTAAGGGTTGATACTTTCCAGGTTTAAAAGGAATATGTTTTCGTTCTATATTTTTGAGGTTAAGGGATTAAACACATATGAAAACATCAAAGCCACTTTGGAAGCTAGGATCTAGCCCTGCCAGCGTCAGAGAGGGATCTCTCTGTAAAATTTAGCTATGCTTAATGTGAATATTAGGCTAGTTATTACTCTACTGATTGTTTTGTTTGGATTGCTTCGTTGATTAAATTGTTATAATTCCATTGGGTTATGGAGTCTAAAGATTAACTGGATCTGCATCAAACTTTGAAGGAGTTTCACAGGGCAAGCTAGGTTGCACTAGTTGGATCTTTCAGAATTTTAAATGGATTATGAAACAAAATAAATGTAAGATTCAGTAGAAACTAAGGAGCAATGAAGGATTCCTTAATTTGAATTCAGCAGAAAACATATAAATTACTAACCACCAGAATAGGGTGTTCTGTATAACATATCCTATTCATCACAGTTTCTGTTATGTAATTAAGATTTTTAGAAATGACAGAGAAAGGAGACAATTATTAAACACATGAATAGAAGGAAAACATCACCAATTCGTACACCACATGAATCTTGTGAAGAACGTCCCTGTATTATTGATGCTTCCAACAACTAGAAAATTACAATTCGCACAGGAAATTATATTCAACAATAGATATCTATTACTTCAAACTATGAAGTATTTATACAAATTCTAAACTAAAACATCTTGAAAAAATATCATGATTTGTTTACAAATATCTCAAACTATCTTACACAAATAGAACTAAAATATAGGACATTCAAAACTAATGAATCTACTTGGAACTATCGTTGTGTATTTCTGGTGAAAAAGAAGAGCAATTTGAATTTGATAGCAACTCTTATTTGATGAGGTGGCCTCCAAGTCACTAACTGTCTTTGAGGTTTTTCCTCCCGAAATTCTAAAAAATAGGGTCCAAACATAACTTTGAATATATCAATCCGAGCTATCTGTTTGAAAACTGAGAGAGGTTTTTGTATCTTAGAATCGTAGGAACAAAAACCTCCTTCATGTTACCAAAATTCAGTTCTAATTATCCACAATATTCTCTACAATAGGTGACTAAAAAGAAAAGCGTAGTCGGAAATATATAAATATTATATATATATAAATATAAATATATATATATATATATATAAATGTAAAATGATGAGAGTGAATCTCTCAAACCATAACATATGTTAGAAAAATGAGAGAGGTTTCTGTAAAAGAGGATGTTAGAAACAAAAATCTCTTTCAGTATTTGAAAATAAATTCTCAGTTGTTTGTAAACCATGTTTGAAAGTACTGTTCTGTATAGGGAAAAAACATAGTTTTACTTGTCCATGAAACAAACATATGACGTGGAGGCAAGAGGTAATATGGAGGTGAGGGATAATATGGAGGTACATAGTTGGCGAGAAGGTGATTAGGTAGGGACAACAGTAACAAAGTGAGAGGGAAGTGGTTTCGAAGGGGGTAGGGAGTAGTTAGTGGTTTACGTTGGGGGGTGTGAAATGTAGAGAGCGGGCCATGTGGTCGTGGGACTCGGTGGGGAATACTGCCTTTTCGAACCCCCCTCGGTGGTAAATCTAGGATGGAGAGGGGGGGTAAAAAATGAATGTGCACCGTCGATCTGAAAGGTAGGAGGATCCCTCGGTGGATAAATGCCACTCTTTTAAACATAGGCGACTAATATCCTTTTCTCGTGATCAATTTTACAATAAAATCAAAGCTATGGTAGCAAGGCCTTATTAAAAATTATTTAATCACATTTAAATTATGTGATTAATTTAATCTAAACACACTTAATTATTCTCTAATGCAACATTTCGACTTGCAAGAATATGTTTTTATTTTCTCAAGGTTTTGACCTTTTTTGGAAATAATTTACAACATTGTATTATTTACAACATCTGAAATATAATAATCATTAGCTAAACGACCCTATAAAATTATAGGACCCTAACATAGGCTCTAACTGGGGATGGTAGTCTCCTTGGAGGTACCAAGAACACCGTAGACTAGTAGCCTGATCCTGAATCTGCAACTTGCTCTGTCATAAAAAACATCTACGACTGAAAACCTTAGTCATTTGTTCTAAACTTTAAACAAAAATCTGATCTATGTACTGAAATATGAACTAAAACTACAAACTAAACTCTATACTGCAAACTTGTAAAACTGCAAAGTAACAACTGAAATCACTGTTTCACACTGAAAATATGAATGCTTAAAATATGCTTACCTCGTAAGCTTATTTATGTATATGCAATCCTATTCTAACACCAAATGCTTGACTTTACATAATGTAAGATATCCAATATAGCCAATAAAAAATTTGGTCCAATACCTTGGCTCCTTCATTGTCTTTAAGAAGAATGAAAAGTAGAGCTTGTAAGGGCACTAGAAGCTGATTGTTAGCTTGATCTTCATGACAGAGAGCTATGGAATCATGAAAAACACGAGAGGCACTAGAAGTTGATTGGGACTCTACAGTGAAAAACTTATCCATATAGATAGCTATGGGATCATGAAAGACATGACCTATTACTTGATGCTCAAAGTATTTTTCAAATTTATGGCCATGACTAGGTATTCCACATACCTAATTCATGGTGTGAGTTCCATAAGAGCCCCACTCACAACACAAGTGAGTGTCGGACTAAGTAGTTGTTGGTGCCCGAGTTGAAGGATTCAGAATCAGATGCATGTTCCGACCCCAAGTTAGAACTCGACAAGAGGAACAATAAAGGGAAGTAGATCATTGATGTGGAGCCTAGCACTACTGTTTCCACCACCAAGATCCATAATAATGAGCCCGAAGATCTAGAGGAGGAGGAGCATCTTTTCCACTCATAGATGTGGGTGAACAGTTCGCCGCTGCAATTCATTGTTGACAATGGGAGCCAAAAGAACCTCATTTCAGCAGAGGTCGTGAAGCGGCTGGGACTACCGACCATACCACACCCGCAACCGTACAACATCGGGTGGCTTCACCAAGGATGAGATCTCCAAGTCCGCCAATAGTGTCACCTTCTCTACAACATCAAGCCCTTCACAGATGAGGTATTGTGTGATATTGCACCTCTTGATGTTTGTGATGTATTATTATGCCAACCATACCTGTGGAAGTGACAAGCTGTGTATGAGTCAAGGCCTCGTGTTGTTATTATTTCTTTGTGTAATACATTATACAAGATATCGGAGATAGCCCCATCTACCACCACTTCTTTGATCTCTTCTAAGAAAGGTAGTAAGATCATCTCCCAGACTAGGAAATTTATTTTCTTTCTGGTTCGCTCTCAAAGTAAGGGGAAGATTGTAGCCACATCCATGGCCCCCGAGAAGGGTTCCTCCACGCAGTAGAAGTAGGTGGATACGATCTTGAGAGGATACAGGGACATCTTCTCCTCACCGATATGGGCATCGTTACACTGCCAGGTCAAGCATTTGTTCATTTGACTCCCGAAGCACCTCTACCCAACGGGCCAATATATAGCTACTCCATTCTAGAAAATTCCAAGTACAAGTAGCGACATGATCAACATCAGGTGTCACATAATTTTCAGATGGGCGACAAAATTTGGTTGCATTTGCAGAAAGAATGCCTTACCAAAGCCCATCGGAAGCTCAAAACACTCCGATATGGTCCTTACACCATTAACAAATATGTTGGAAACAATGATTTGGAGCACAACATTCCCCCATTCCTTGGCTTGCATTGAGTGTTCAATGTGGACCACCCTCGACCATGCTTCCCACCATTACTGGACACATTAGAGAATGCATAACAACTCACCAGGGACCAAGTTCAACAGAAGTTTCCCCATCTCATGGAGGCACTCAACGCAATGGGAACCATTTATTCCTAAGGGTGGAGGAATGATACAGGTGGATATTGGTGGCCACCCACCAATTCCACTTGGACCACCACCATTGTTTCTTTCAGTTTTTTAGTTTCCTTAATTGTAGCACATTTTACTATTTTTAGTAGTTTTTCGGGTCCTAAACTTTCGGATCCGTTTTGAGGCCCTAAATGACGTTTTTTTGGCAATCTACTGCCAACAACTTTTAATAGATCGTTCTTTTCGTAGTCCTCGAATATATCTTTCCAACGAGGTATCATGCGCGTCAAAATGAGATAATATGACCAAGTCATGACCTCGGGAAGTTGGCTACCCAACTAACCCCAACGAGGACCATAAACTCTTGGTGTTACATATCCTCGAGTTAGGGTTTTGGTTGTTTAGGGTGTTGGGCATGGAATCCCCCCAAAACATGTTTTGGGGCTCAAAGCCCAAGTTTTAGTAATATTATTGTAAAGCCCCACGAATTGCGAGCGCGAAATGTATGTTAGAGTCATATGGTTGTCTGCCCTAAGTTTGAATGTAATGTCGGCTTACCCATGGTCTGCGGACCATGGGATTGTATAAATAGTGCGAGGCTTGTAAAGAAAATAAGAAGATCATGATAGAATAGGATGGATAGAAGGAGATAGCGAAGCATAGTAGAAGAATCTAAGTGTGTCTTGGGTCATAATAGTAGGAAGAGGCTCTAAAGATGAGTGCACAGAGGCCTAGTAGAGTCTGCAGCTGAGTGCGCGGACCCCTGCAACTGAGTGCACAGGGTAGAGTTGGGTCTATAATTGGAGAAAATATTAATAAAGAATGGTTTTGTTACAAATTATGTGCATCTGTTCTGAATCATTACATGTTTGATCTTATTTGCAATTATACTATTTATTTACTGCGCGCACTGGTATGAATTGTGAATATTACCAAGTATAACCGAAAATGTAAAAATAAGCTAAATTAATCAGCTAATATTGGGCTACTAGTAAGGACTTGGGTAATAACATTGCTCGGCCCCCGAGTAGGGCTGCGCGAAGGCAACATCTCAGGCTACGAGGCACATGTAAGTGCGTGTAGCGACGTGCGTGCAGGGTCGAACCGTGGACCACTTGAAACCATCAGACATCTCCAGTGTGTGGAAACCTGGTTCTAACACCCTCCCATACTACTTCGGGTGAGACCTCAGTCCACACTTCACGGAATATTGTCGAAAGGGCTAGTAGTATTGGGATTTGTTTGGCTAAATCACCTCTGAACCTGGGTCAGGCCCCAACAAGCCAACATAGGGTCTGCTCTTATTTTTCAATAATAAAAAGGCCCTTGAGCCTCATTGTAACATAGTTCAGAGGTATATACCCACCACATCTCTTCTTAGAGATAAGCTACCATTGCCGAGCTAGTCTCATTTCCATACTGTTTGTAAGCATATTTCATTATTTGATATTAACCATGGGAAGTGTTATTTTTGTTACATCTGTGTATTCATGGTTATATCTGTAATTTGTTGCATTCCTATTTAATTCTAGATCAAGGGCTCTAGAAATCTCCAAAATCCTACCTAGTAATCTCCAAAAGCCAACCTAGACTCCATTGGAGACAGTAAATTTATAGGGTAAACATGGCAGTTTAGGATTTACCAATCTAGGTTTGAGATCCATTTATGAGGGAGAAAAAGCTCAAGGGATAAGAGATAATATCACTAGAATGGAATCAAATATCCATGTAAATGGTTAAAACAACATTAGAAGCTTCTCAAAGGAGAAGATTCAAAAATATTTTTTAATTTTCCCGAAATTCTAGAATCAGCACACCTAGAGAATGGAGAAACTTGTGTTGATCAACACAGATTCTCAGTTATGCAACTTGCATCCAACGTCGATGGACAAGCATGTAGAGTGTGTTGGGGATAAAAAAATGGTTTCTGAGTAGATAGATTCAGAAACTCCGACTTTTTGGAGGAGTGATGCTTAGGGCTTTGCAAAGGGATTATGACAAAGTGTTCAAGGATGTTGATTGATCTAGTTTTCAGGCTTATTGAGCAAGTGTGACAAAATGGTATGTAACACATGCCTAGGAAAATCACATCTACTAATTTTAGAATATGCAAAGAAAATGAACAAATCAGTCCACTCACATCCGAAATGTCTATGGTAACATTCCAAAGTGTTGTAAGAGCTCTTCTACCAACTTGAGATTGAGCATCCACATTCAAATCTTTGTATCTTACTTCCACAGTTGGTAACTCTATGCCCATCCTATACATCAAACAAAAATATCACCAGTGAATGAATTGTGAGATTTTATATCCCTATAACATTTCTTTTCAAAATAGAATATTGATTTTCCATAAGTTCTATTTAAACAATGAATAAATCGAGTTCATTCAATGATAAATTGTAATTTTGTATTAATCAATTTTTTTTTTATTTGTATGGTTATTTTCATTTTTGTTTAGACTTCAATCAAAATCTTAGTTTTGTCATTATCAAAATTGTTACAATGTATCATATCTATTTACAACATAACACTAAGAGGAAAAATGCATAAAGAATCCATTATCACAACAATACATCAAGAAGCCATCACATAACACAAGGAGACACAAGATTTTATGTGGAAATTCATATGAGAGAAAACCACAAATTCTTCTTCTTCTTCTTCAATTCAACAGTGACCCACTTGCTGGAGGCACCTACCCTAACATATGCAATGTAACAACCCTGGGTTGATTTTCCATGTAAATAAAATAAGAACAATGTCATGGGACATATATTCCAAGATGAATGGTGGGAAAACACTATGGTGAGCATCACTTGTGGTTTATTAATGGCTATGGAAATTGGCAAAGGAAAAGAGGCAATACATGACAATTAATTAAAGAAATAAAGGAAAATAGGAGAAAAGGAAGGTGAAGAAATACAAATATGCATGCAAGGGAAAATGAAGGAAATTGAAGAAAAGGAAAAGGAAAATTAAAATAAATAAAAGAGGGCAGAAATCATTCTAACTCTCTTCTTCGACACTCGCTACACACTAATACACTCTTACACACTTAGGGAATCCTTGGAGCATTCTAGAATTCATGTGGACTTGGAGAGAAGCAAGCAAGCAAACGAGCAAGCAAGGATATTTGTGGGAAACAAAGAAGAAGGTTGGAACAGTAGATAAAACAAGTGGAAATTGTAGGTAACAAGTTGCATGTGTGTTTCAATTGGTGATATTTGGATGCATGGCATTTGCATTTGATTATTTAGTAGTTTTGTTTTCATTGGCATGGGATTTTCCTAGATTAATAGTGGTTTCAACCTTTCCTTGTCATTTCCTAGATAGCCATGTTGTAGTGGGTTCCTCGTTTTGGTTTAAGATTTGGATGACCAATAGAATTTTGATCCTAGTGAGGTGGTCTCAATAAAATTTCCAAGGGTCGAGGGTGGATATGGGCTTTCTCTTGGAAATATTGATGGGTGGGTGGAGACAGGAAAATTCCTTTGGGTATGGTGAAGAAAGTTGGAGGCATCCAAGCTTGTTTTGGCATTAGTGATTTCTGGATCAGTTTAGGTGAAATCATTGTGGTTGAGGGTTGAGGTGGATTAGCCTCTGGAAGCCCTGGTTGATTATATTTTCATTTAACTCATATAATCCCACATTCATGCTTGGAATATGGCACAGGGGTGATTGGCTGAAAGAGAGATTTGGATCAGCCCAATCTATGGCTAGGCGGTACATGGAAGTCCCTGACTTGGTTGGAATTTGGATGTGTTAATATGAGATACTTCCTTATTGTGATCAATGAGAATATGTGTTGATTATTATGTTAATTTTTTTGACTGATTTGTCATGGCTTCATTGTGGTTAAATGTTGGTTACATACATGGTATATTTCTTATTATATGGCATTCTCTTGATTTTGATCTAATTCATGGTTTGGTGGCTCATTGTTGATTTATATGAATGCATGTGATAATATGTGTTTTATTGCAGTTAGTGCAAGAGGGAAACAAGCCTTCTTGATGAATATCTGATGAACTATTGAAAATAACGAACAAACTATGCATTCATGACCTACGGGTACTATGTATACAAAGTATTTTTATAAATGAATAATTTCGACTACCAACATTCCTGTTTTGTAACTTTGCATAGGTTTATGGCACTTTTATGGTCTCCCCATTTTCCTTGAAAAATGTCGTTTAGCCCCTCAAAACAACCTTGGAAGTTTAGGACCCAAAAAACTACCAAAAATAGAAAGTTGTTTTAAATTTAAGGAAATGAAACTAAAAGGAAATATTGTTGGGTCAAGTTAGGCTGATAACAGTTTGATCATGTGACACTGGGTGTTTGCAGTTAGTTTTGGATAGGTGGACCCCATCTTCCATAAGTGCATCTTGGAAATTGAGTCACACATAGTAACTCTCATCTCATGTTTACCCCGGTGAGCAGGTTAAGTGGGTAAATGTGGGGTGGGGTCTTACATGCACACTGCTACTTGTAGTAGGTTATAACCTAATTGAGACACCAACCTTGAAAATGTGGAAGAAACAACTCACTATAGACTACAACCTGATTGAGGCAATATTCATTGTCCTGATCACCCAAGGAATATTGCAGTAATTTTTCCTTTAACTACTGATATTTTTCATCTTGCTGCATTGAATTTTTTATCCTTTCTTCACGATCAGTTCATAAGAACTTATGATTTCTATATGGTTTATTTTCACTCTCCTTTTGAGTGCATAAGTCACTTTGTTCTCTTTTCCTTTGATGTACTTGATCTTGAAATCAAACTCATTGAGTGTGGCCAACCATCTAGCTTGCCTCACATTTAATTTAGGTTGATTAAACAAATATTTTAGCTCTTCATGATAAATAATTAGAGTAAATTTTCTAACTAGAAGGTAGTGTCTCAACATTTTCAATGCATGGATGATTACAACCAATTCCAAGTCACAAGTTACATATTTTTGCTCATTTTCATTTAATTTTCAAGATTCATAACAAATCACTTGGCCTTGATGCATCAAGACTCCACCAAGCCCATCTTTGTAGGGAGTCTATGCAAACAACAAAATCCTTCTCAGGGTATACTATTTTTGGTACTATTGCATTGATTAACAACTACGTATGTTGATCAAAGCTTGCTACACAATTATTTTTCCATTCAAACTTCTTCCCTTTCTTTTGAAATGTAGTAATTGGGTGGCCAATCTTGGAGAAGTTCTTAATGAACCTTATGTAATAACTAGCCAATCCCATGAAAGACCTAACTTTAGCCACATTCTTATGGGTTGGACATTCCATGATGGCCTTAACCTTCTATGGATTAAATACTACTCCCTGTTTTGAGACAATGCGTCCCAAATAATGCATTTGTGATTGGAATAATTCACATTTACCTTTTCAAGGTCAAATACAGGAGGAGTCCTCTGTTGGAAAGTGTCATAGCGAGTGTGTGGCCTTTTGAAAGCCAAGATGCTCAAAACAAAATAAAAATTAGAAAGTGGAGTCACCCAGGTGAGAGATCTACAACCCACACCCCTTATTTCTCACCTTACTAAAGGGTGTGTGAATTTCATACCCAGGGAAAATTTTCTGATTTGTCCCTAACAACGGTGCCAGAAGATGTTGTAGCTCCTAGAGATAACTTCTGGGTTGAAAGGAGACCAGTTCCTAGGACATCTTGATGAGTGCTTCAAGGATCTACTGATATTTTATATTACACTTAATATTTATCATATTCGAGATGAAATTGATTCAGAACCTTCCTTAAGAGGAGAAATATAAGATTGAATGCCAAATATAACTCACATAAGCATTAATATATGGCTTTTGTGGCCAACATCATATACATATGCAATTTTATAGGTCAATTGTAGTATATCAGATGGAATAAATAAATAGGAAAGAAAACCAACGCATAGGACTTAAACTTAAGAATCATGTTCATTGAAATTCAACGTGAAACATATGAGAAGTAGGTTTAAATGAAGTGCTAAGATACATGGAACACATTTTAAGGATAACAATACATATTAGTTATAGGCATATTTAATCAAAACTAGACCTAGACGAATCCATAACTCTATGAAAAACATATCTAGCAGCTGCTATTACATGTAATCTAAGAAGAAGAGTGAAACAATATGGAAAAAACACAAGGAGAAATACATACTACACATTTATATGAGCTATAATTGCCAAAATCATTTATTAATATTCCATAGAGGATACATTTCATTGAAAAAATGTGGAGCTTCTCTCTTGGAAAACCAAAATTCCAAACCTTTGGTTCTATATCCTAAATTGTTTTTATAGGGCCTCAGAGGGAGAACCCATTACAAAATATTATTTCTTCATTTGTTAGTGAATCATTATAATAAAATACCAGTGTGCTCAGTGGCATAGTTGTACTCACCGAACTCTAACTAACTGAAATTGTTTCTTTTGAAATAAAATATTTACATAAAACAGAAAATTACAGTGTCATGATTGACATGATTAACAATAAGAACATGAGGATTGAAAAATTGCTCACACCTTTGCCATTGTGTTGGAGCTGGTCGAGGAGCATGAAATAATCGTTGATATTTGATCTTGAGATTCATGACCATTGTATAGTCCAACCTAGGGCAGAAAAATGTATTTACAACCCTAGCAATTGGAATTCCTTTATCAGATAGTTAACCAAATTTTTACCTTTAAGGATGGAAGTCTTCTCATGATAGCAATATGCCTTGCTCTTGGCCTCCACTAACATCTGGTTATATTTTGGCCATGGGATTTTCATTCCCACAAGATCCCAGTAGCTAGGCAACCCCGCCTTGACTCTTTCATCAAAATCAACATGGAAATAATCCACATCTTTTTGCACCACCCCCAGGAATTCCTCAGCTATGAATTTTTCCTCCTTCTGGACAACTTTAGATATCTCCATGATAACAATCACTCTATCTACTACATCAATTGGCATCAACTCATTGAGTGGCCTTTCATTCACAAACCGAAAGAAATTCTTGGCAATCTGGGAGTTATTTTCCCCATCATCTTTAGCAGCTAGGATGAAAAACTCATAATTCTTGATCAAAATAATTTGTTCATCCATCTGAGTTCTGTACTCCCAATTTCTTTTCATTTCTTCTATGATTTCATCCTATAAAAGTTGCTTGGCATGCAGGAGAGACATGTTTCCTTTCAGCTTAGCAATATCCTGGTTTTCTGCCTGTAGGTTCTTACCAATCAGGTCTGCGTTGGTCATGGATGTCATAAGCTATTTTTATTTTTGTGCTAGGTTTATCTGGGCGGTGTCCAAATGCTTCTGCACTTTCTTAAGCTCCCCTTCCTAAAGTTGGAGTTCGGTGAGTGTCTTGGTCAGCCGCTCTCTGGGATTTTGGGGATTTTTAGGCACAAGCACTACACAAATGTGTGTGTCTATCCTCTGCTAAAGTTCCACTGCTTGCTTCTTGAGGGCTACTATCTCATTGTTTATTTATATTAGTTCTTTGGCCAGGATTTCTTTCTCTCCTTCCAGATGTGCAAGTTCCTTATATTTCACATGTTCACTACCTAACATCTTCAGTTTGTGCCTCAACTCCTTTATCTTTGCTTGTGAACTTTGGAGGAGGGATTCAAATTCAAATTTGTCTTCTGGATTTACCCCAAACGTCAGAATCAACTCTTTGAATCTCTCATTCTGTGTGTGTAGATATCTATAGTTAACTCTCTCCTATTTCAACCTTGTTGCGACCTTCTCTAATAGCTTCTCAACCTTGTTGATGGTCATTGGATTTCTATTGAGCTCACTATACAACGTTTCACCCATTTTCCTGCGGAAGTTAATGTTATCTGGTAGAGGGACACTGTTCAAGTCTAATGAAATGTCTAGGGCCCTGAATTGAGAGCCCGAAGGTAATTGTTGTGCTAGTGGGTGTTGCAGGGAGAACTTCTTTTGATTTCTCTCTAAGTCCATGGAAGCCACAAGTCTGTTGTGATAATGGGCTGAGTGAGATGCCATTTGTTGTTGCATTTATTTCCTTCCATTCTTGTTTATTCCTTCAATGGCCTTTCCAATATGCTAGCTTGTCTCAGTAACAGTTGCATTTCCTTTGGAACTTAAAATAGCTACCTCTAAGGAGGATGAAGTAGCAGTCTATAATGGGCCTTCCAAGGTCACCTAGAATCCTAGTTGATCTGGTCTTTTCTTTACCAACCTAGTCCCAATTTCTTCTTCCTCTATCTCTTGGGTTTTTTCTATTTTACTAGGGTGTACATCTTCCATCTCGACATCTTCAGTTTGGTCAATGGTCGTTTTATGTGCCTTATCCTTCGATTCCTGAGCCTTGATCTCCATCTTTGTATTAATAGGCCACGAATAAAAGTTAGCTTTCCATTCAATCTCAAGCCTATCCTCATGTTCATAATTCAAAGCCTTTATACTCTCTCTTCTCTTGGAAATGACATCATTAGGATCATAATTCTAGACATCTCAAAATTCATCTGTTTTAGTAATTCCTCAACTGCCCTGTGGGTCTGCCTGGAATTGACAATAAAAGGTCCCACAAGCTTTCCCAATTTAAACATATATCCCTTATTAGTAGGGAAAAAGTGAATTTGGTCTACATTAAGGCTATTTATGATGAATTCCAGAGCCAAGCTCACACCCATAGACCCTGATTTCAGTAAAATCCTCAAAGAGGAACCAATCCCCACCTTGGCATCCTTGCTGAGTTGGAGGATTGATTTTTGATGAGGGATAAATCTTGGAGGGGAAACACCATGAATGATATTAAAAACCATGGTAGGAGGATATAAACTAGGAATAACCCTCATGATCTTGTCTCTTCCTAGCAACAACATCCCAATCGAAAACAAACTTCCTTTGTTTATTGGAAGCCACCAAACTGAGACCCAGGCACTTGTAATCTTATGACATCGACTAGGTAAGTAGGGATGTCGAACAGATGGCCAGGATGCAACATTTGCCTTAGAAACCCTAGAAAGGCTTTAGTAGCTATATTGGCATTATCATCCCCCAGAAAATGACCAATTCTGGATAGAATGGGCTAAATATTTTCTACAAAGAGAGTTATAGGGAAACTGTCAGCAATAAGTAGAGGCTTTAGGCTAGGGGCTAGAACCATTTGCAGAAAGGATAGCTACTCATAAGCTAGAAGGGTAGTGTAATGGTATACCAATGTGGTTTATATGAACTGCTGGGGTTTAGAGGAGCTTGGGTAAATTAGGGCCTTCTAAATTAGCTATGGGGTCACCTCGAGGATTTTGACCCCAGTTGAGGAGACAAAAAAATTATTCTCGTCTATGTAAGCAGTTGTTAGCTAGGAAACAAACTCGGGGAAATGGTGTACTGAGGGTGCAATTTTCTAGTACATGCCTGATTCAACCACCCGAAATGGGTCTTCTCCCTTGAAGTGGCTACCACACAAGTTGAATCAAAGGTCCGTGAGGTAGTAGGCACTAGAGGGGTCATAAATTTTTTCCTCAGCCCATGAGATGCTCGACACTCGATGAGGGTTTAACCTTAAGGGATTTAGAGGGTTTAGGTCCACCACCTTCTTCATGTTCCAATGAATATTCAAATAAATTGCAGGTGAAAGGGGAATGATGTGTTACCTGGTTTCCATAGAAATAAATGAAAATGACTTTGGAGGGAGGTTCCAAACCAACTGAGTGGTTAGATGGCATTTGTAGAAAAGATGAAAGGCGAGAGGCGTTTTCACTAGAAAATAATACGAAACTTTCAAAAATTTGAGGTGGGAAGGGTTTTTATAGGTGGAGAGGGGAGAACGGTAGGCTGAAGTGGGATGACATCATGGGAGGATGTGTGGTAGAAAGGGATTGGGTGGTGACAGGCGATAGGTAGACGGGAGCGGGAGGAGGGTGGATATATCACCATTTTAATTTGAATTTCTCGCTCGATTGAATTGATGCCAACAGACTGACTGTCATAGAAGATGGTACCCACCATCCACTCATGGGTAGGAGAGTGGGACGTCAGATCCATCGGCTACCCCTTAGAATTAATCTGGGCCATTGGATCAACAGGCCTACCAAGTTGACTTATCAACTCCAGGGGGTAGAACCTGCCTATCACCCGCATACGTTACTAGTTTTGTATTGGCACAATGTTGAGTATGATAGTGGGAGAATTGGAATTGTAGTGTTGGTTTTTATCAGATTTGTATTGGCATGGCGTTGAGTATGATAGTGGGAGTACTTCTCTCATCCAACATGTTATTAACATTATTCTTTAGTTTTTGGAATTACCCTTTGCCTTTCATGTCAAAGGGGGAGAGAATTTGGATTGTGGAGATCGACTTCAGATTTGGAGAGCATATGGAGATCAACCTCAGATGTTGGAGATCATATTGAGGTTGACATCAAGGCCAAAGGGGGGGTTTTTTGCCATTGTAGTGTTGGAATTGATGTCAACATGGTCTTGGTGTTGTTCATCATATGCTTTAGGTCAACCTGATGGTGGTAGTCCTCTCTATGTTTGTGATGAGTGTTGTTGGCATGTGAAGAGGTATAGT
>APFE031313849.1:0-21470 GCA_000404065.3 Pinus taeda
AAACATTTCGGGCAAGCGACTTGACTTGATACAGTGATTCGGCTGATGCGAACAAATCTTCGAATTTGTCTTCTTTGTGCTCGACCTTGGCCAGTTTGGCCTAGTCGAGCGCATTGTAAGCGATCTTTCTTGGATCATACTGCCTCCTTGGCAGAGTAGCCAGGGTGAGCAAATTCATTTTCCCGGCTTCCTTCTCTGCATGCTTGATATCATGCAGGGTATACAGTCCAATTCGCAATGGAAAAGAAGGCCAAACATGTTTTTTAGCTCTTTTCAGGGTTTGGGTAACCCCTTCAGTGCTGATTTGATAAGCTACCTCCCTGGCAAGTAGCTTATGGGGGATGTAAAGTGGTAGCGCATGTGGCTTAGCCTGACTTCCAAAAACTTTGATATAGGTGAATTTCTCCTCCCCAAACCAACTCAATACTGCAGTCAAATCTACCACTGCTTGCTCAGATATTTTAGGGGCAGGCTTATTAAAAATTGAATAATGAATTGGTAACATAAAACCGTTGCAGATTTGGTACAAGTGGTGCTTATAAATAGTCTTCCAAAGTTTTCGATGATATATGTGAATGGGTGTGGGATCTTGCGACGTCCACCTCCATCCCAACACAGGAAATTCATAATTAAAACACAACACATCCATAATATATGCACTATAATAAAATGGCAGAATGACCCTTTCTGTGACACGATAGTCAGACCTGAAGTCAAGAATGGCTTTGGCTAACTTGTCGGATAATATGACCGCCCAATCCATGATTTCTCCACTACATGCTGCCTCTATTAGGGGGACCATTTCTATGGTGATATTGGCAGAGTCATGCAATCCTCATAGCCTACACATCATAATTCCAGCATAACCATAAGGTGAACACAGGGAGTCAACTGAGTACTTACCCGAGGTTTCATGCTTGTGTTTTGCTGGATTCTGTCTCCAGCCTCAAATTGGTTCAAACTAGGTCTTGTTCTCTGCTCGAAACTTCTCCAAAAATGCAGCATTATATTTCTTCTCTTCTCGTGGCAGGTGATACATTAGCCTTAGGTCTTCGGCTCGAAACGAACCGAAAACCCTCCCATCCGTAGTTTCAAACAGTCTATTGATAATTGGGAGCTCTTGGAGTGCCCACTTTACCACATCTTTGTAAGGAAGAACCTGCTCCCGAGCCGCTATTCTGTGTAGGAAGGAGTCAGCCAAGTCTTTTAGATTGCATCAGATTTGCTGGTATTACGCATAGAATCTCCACTCGGTAACCATTGGCCCTTCCGCCTCAATCAATTATAAGTCCCTTGCAGTGGTCCTAGGGAAGTCCTAAGAAAGTGTATCTGATATTAGTCCTTTGTCTTCCCAGTTGGAACACGACAGTTACCCCGCGACTGCGGAGCAGTAGGCATTTAAAGTCTCCTTGGATTTCTTTCCATTCCACTTTCTTCTATTTCTATGGAAGAATTCTGCACAGAGTGAAAGATAAGCGCAACACATGCAACAATATCATGAATCGAACAGAATGAAATATATATATCTTGGCGCATTCATAGTAATTAATCGACTTAAGGTGGCCTTAGGATCAAATACATGGATAGGCTTCAAGCCTGCTTTTCTTATTAAATGGTCAGTCTCATTAATTAAAATTGCTTCGATTAATGGATAAATGATTTATTTGAAGCATGCTTAGGGCGATTTGGCGGTTTGAACACGGATGAGCGGCTTTTCCAAAGGATATGGCCTTAATTATGAATAAATCAAATCAAACTGCCTTTATGACTGTTACTTTGAGAACTGTGCCATTTACCTTTTGCGAAATCGGGCATCGGGGAAATGCTAAGTTATTGCATTGGTTTTGCTTGGAATCCCCGATCGCCGATATCCAATATCGCATCGCGTCAGGCATCGCTGGTAGTGCCGCTTAGGATGAGGGCATGGTGAGTCACCGATTACCGATAGCGATATCGCATCGCATCAGATGAGGATAAGCTTAGTTGTGCTTTAGATGTTATCGTTGATTGCCGATTGCCAATTTCGCATCGCATTGTAGCAAGGATCATTACTTGTGTTACTTTATGCTTTGCCGATATCCGATAGCGATTTCGCATCGGTGAAAACTAACATGTTCCTTACATTGTGTTTTCTTTGTCATTGCGATATGCGATCTTGCGATCGCTTTATCGCAATGATAAAGATAAATCGTTTTATATCAGGGTTTTTTGATTGGTTTTATTAAAAAGCCTTTTTGTGAAATAGAACTTTAAATTGATACCAATTTGAAATAAAAATTAAAAAGGGACCCATTTCACATTATAGTTTTTTGGAATTTTAATGATATGAAATGGGGGGTTGTTGTAGGGCACAACACAACCCAACTTGGTCGAGTTTTGGTCAAAGACTGCATTTTGAGGAGAAGAGTGCACAAAATCCGCAAAGTTCTATTTACCGCGCAATGTTTAGGGGCTTCGGGGTGGGTTGAAGCCCCTCGTATTGTGATAGGTATCGGGGTTTTAGTTCATTGTTTTGTAGAGTCCATGGTATGTGGACCATGAATTTTGTAGCAATGTAATGTATTTAAGGACATGTAATGATTTATCAAAGATAATGAGAAAGTGACATCCTAGAGAGAACACAAGTGACCGAGTCTTTTTTTCTATATTTTGCTTCTAAGGAAAGGCTCCACAACTGAGTGCGTGAAGGCCTTGGAAGAGTCTACAGTTGAGTGCGCAGACCACCTGCAACTAGGTGCGCAGGTCAAGAAGTTATATGTACTGAAATATCTATCTTAATAAAGAAGAAGAAGTTTTGGCAAAGTCTTTTGTATCTTTATCTACTATTTGTGTTTTATCTATTTATGTGAAGTTTTTGCAAGTAATTGGTATGTTAGCGCAACTGTTATTGTTCTGTAATGTGTTTATATTAAAATGAATGTGACAAAGTCTATAGTTAGAATACACTGCACAGTAATGTTGTGAATGTTAGAAGGATGATTAAAGTATGCAAAAGCAAAGTTAAGACCCACTCTTCTCATTCCCTCAAGGTTACAAAAACTTGGTTCTACAATCCCCCATAGCAACCTCGGGTGAGACTTTGACCTGCTTGTAGGTTGTTGTTGAAAGGGCGGGTGTCTGAGGGTTTTGTTGGTGTGAAGTACAAGATGAATCTGGGTCAAGCCCAACTGAGCCAACAAATGGTTTCATTGTCGGGACCGGGATATGTCTGAGGGATATGGACGTGGCATCCATCAAAGAAGGAAATACAAGATTGGGTAGATCAGAAAGAACAATAATTCACAGTTCAGGAAAACAAAAATCCACGATTGTCGACTGAAGCTCGGTTGTAGAAGTATCTCTTTACAGAACAACATGAGATCTTCTTCGCGATGTCTACTAATGAACTATATGAATGAGTATCAAAGTTTATTGAGCATAAGATTTGTTTCAAAAATGACAAGCCTACCACATCGAGCCTTGAATTGATACAACAAATCAAGAATAATAACAACAATATCTCAAGAGTAGTTGATATTTGGATTGACAGTATCCTGGGTGGATTTATTACTAAGTTTGTAATATACATGACTGTATCTTACAACAAATATGAGAAAATATTTTTCAAGGGTCTACGAGGTAACTACCTAAATTCTTTGAATATGTGGATTAAAATGCTTTTGTGTGAAAAGGGCGTACTATGAATGCAGTCAGATTAATGTTTGGATGAAGAGGGAATAAGTTTGAACCAGGACTGGGGTGTATGCGAAGTGGAAAGTGATATAGAGTAGGAAGCAAACCAAGGAATTTTATTGAGACTGACTATATTCCCTTGTTAGGTGGGCCTGGGAGTGAAGAAGAAGTAACCCTGCAACCCCGTGGTCTTCCCCCTCCCATCCTAAAGGTGTCTTGAAATTAGGAGTTGAGAAAAAATAGGTAATATTTGGGATTCCCCATCCATCTATTCCCCTTTCCCCCCATACCCCTCCCATAAATTCCCCTACACCCCCCCCCTCCCCCCTAATCACCCCTCACCCATCCCCCTAACCCCTAAGAAGAAAGTGCCTCGATGAAATTAAGATACCTATCTTTGGAGGACTTGGATAAGAGGATCCTGAGCAGTTCTAGTTTGTAGCTGATGCATTATGGAAAGCAAGAAAGATCACCAATGAAGATTTAAAGAAGGCATAGCTCATCACGATGCTGCGAGAAATAGAACTGACATGGTACATGAAGTTTTCTGTGACTAATCAGGCTACTTCGTTGGATGATATTAAGAAAGCGCTGGTATCAAAATTCAAGAAGTTGAAATTAGAATCATAGTGCATTACAGAGCTAAATGAAATCAAACAGAAAGCTATTGAGTCTATGTGGGAGTTGGATCAATGATTCAAGGTGTTAATGGGACAATTCAGCATTAACATACCCACATAACAACATAAAGAATGGTTTATAACTGCATTATTTCCACATATCAAGTTTCCCTTGATACAACAAAAGATAGCGACTCAAATCGAAACATTGGAGATTGAAATGAAGCTAGAAGCATCGTCGATTGGATATACTCATGCAGGAGTACAAAAAATTTAGAATCAGATAGAAAATTTGACTTTGGAATTGCAAGATCTCAAGAAAAGTAAAGAAACTAGATCAAAAGTGTGGTGTACAAAATGAAAAGCAGAGTGCCATTATAAGGATCAATGCCTTATGTTCATAGATTACTTGGGGATTGGAGCACATAATCTAGTAAACTCTGGGTCAATTTTGTGGTGCGAGATTTGTAGAATGAGAGGTCAACATCACTCTAAATATTTCTATTTATTATAGAAGTACATGTAGACCCCAAAGAAACTATTTTTCAACTTTTGTAAATCAATAGGCCATGATGAGAGAAATTGTCGAAGTTATGACTTGATGTTGGAGTGCACTACTCATGCTTATAGACTACAAGATGAAGGACATACATGCGAGGAACTAGGCCAACATGCTAGTCGAGAAGGCTTCCAAGGATGAGGACGAGGAGTTGGTCGAGGACGCAACTATGTTATATGTTATAACTGTGGACAGGCAAGACACTTCACGAGAGTCTGTTAGAACCCTATTACAACCTATAACTACTGCAAATATTCTGATCACGTGATATAAGAATGTCTCATCCTTATCACCAAGATGCAGGAAAAAAGGAAGCTGCAGCCAGCAAAAAATGTTCAAATGATGACCGTTGAGCCAAGGGAGGATGAATTGCGCATCAACGTCGTAACAAGGAGTGGAGCTATGATGGGAGATGATAAAGGTAAGAAGAAAGTAGAAGAGACATGG
Source organism: Pinus taeda (assembly GCA_000404065.3). Taxonomy (NCBI): domain Eukaryota; kingdom Viridiplantae; phylum Streptophyta; class Pinopsida; order Pinales; family Pinaceae; genus Pinus; species Pinus taeda. Next base: position 5,299 of record APFE031313849.1, read on the forward strand.
GTAAGAAAGACTGCAGAAAAGGCCCTTGGGTTCAGTATCCAAAAGGAAAAAGAAACATTCATGGGAGTGAAGAAAATATTCATGGATGATGGGGCTTCAACATCTAGTTTTCAACCGAGAAGGATCGTGACAAAGTGTCTACTCCAACGCAAGAATTAGATCCAAGTATTTTGAAGTCAATTTTATAGACTTGCATGAAGTTGTTGAGGAATCAGAAGGTTGTCGAATGACTTCAGGAGTTGATAGATTTCTGTGCTAATAAAGAGGTACCACAAAGCGATATTTGTGTAGTGAACGCTTTACATCGAAACAAAAAGAGAACGGGGAAGGAAATGATATTAACTGCACAGATCAGGGAATATGATATGGATTAGGTAATCCTGGATTTAGAATCCGATGCTAAAATGTTACCTAAGAAAACTTGGCAGATAATGAGAAGACCGAAGTTGCAATGGTCACCGATACAGTTGAGGATGACCAACCAACAAAAGATCGTCTCTATGGGAAGGCTACCTGGCATCATGGTAGACATTGAAGGAGTCCAAATCATTGCATACTTCAAAGTGATTGAAATTGTAAATAATAACAACCCCTATCTAGTGCTGCTTGGATTTGATTGGGCTTTTGATAATTTGGTGATAATCAATTTGAAGAAGAGACAACTGGTGTTCAAAAAAGACGATATGAGGGTCATTGTCCCTCTAGACCCCTCATAAGGAGTGCACTATATAGAATCTATCTAGGATGAGTACTATGATGTAGATGTCGACAACATTCATCAGATAACAACTAAGGAGGAAAATTGGATTAATCCCAATACAGATGGAAAATTGGGCTGGGAACAAGACAATTCTTGTACTCCAGAGTCCGAGGAAGAAATGGAAAATTGGCAGAACAGGTTATATGAAGTTTATACCACAAAATCACTTCACTACATAACTTCCAAGGTATGTGATATGCCTTATTATGATGGGATTGTAGAATTAGGTCTGCTTTTTGATGAATATGGAAGATAAATACTAGAAGAATAATACTAGAACCATAATACTGGATATAATGTAGCCAGTAAAAACACAAAAGGTGAATATTTTGATAGAGGAAGACCCAAAGTTTGTGATGATTGGAGAATATTGGGATGAGGATACAGTTAGTAAAATCACAGAGCTTCTACACGAATATTAGGAGCTATTCCCTATGAAGTTTTTAGAAATGAAGAGCATATTAAGGGACCTAGGAGTTATGAGGATCCATCTAAAACCTAACGTGAAGCCTATGAAGCAAATACCCTATAGGTTGAATATGAAATACAAGGAAAAGGTGAAGGAAGAATTAGAAAAAATACTAGCAACAAGGATCATTGAGTTTGTCGAAGACTATGAATGGGTAAGTCCCATGATAGTTCAGGAAAAAAAGATGAAGGGAGAGATCTTAATTTGTGTTGACTTGAGGAAACTAAATGATGCATGTGTGCATGAACCTTTCCCCACACCATTTACAGATGAAGTATTGGACATGTAGGAGGTCGTGAGGCCTATTCTTTCATAGATGGTTTTATGGGTTACCATCAGATCATAATTGTGTTAGAAGATAGACATAATACAACTTTTGCAATAGAGTGGAGCTCATTTCAGTACACGGTGATGCCTTTTGGTTTGAAGAATGTGCCTGCCATATTGTAGTCGCAACATTTAAGGAGTACATACAAAAATTCTTGGAAGTTTACTTTGATGATTGGACAGACTTTGGGCTATTAAAGAAACATATTGTGAGCTTAAGGCTTCTGGATACATATAGGCAACATCATATTTCACTAAACTTGAAGAAGTGCATATTTTGTGTGCCTTATGCATACTATTAGGGCATATTGTGTGCAAACAGGGTTTGCTTGTGGATCCCGCGAATATAACAATCATTGTAAACTTTCTAGCACCAAAAATAGTGAGACAACTATGCATGACACTTGGACACATTAGCTATTACAGAAAGTTTATAAAGGGGTATGCGCATATCACTGTGCCAATGGAGAAGTTATTGAAAAAATCTGTCACTTTTAAATGGGACAAAGAATGTCAGAAGAGTCTAGATATACTAAAAGAGAAGATGGTAACTATGTTGATCTTAGTTTTCCTGGTTTGGAAGAAGGGATTTCATGTACATGTTGATGCATCTTGCATAGCATTGGGTATAGTGTTGGCACAACCAAGAGCAGATGAATTTGATCACCCCATAGATTTTGAAAGTAGAAAATTGTCCAAGGCGGAAAATAGCTATACTAAAAGAGAAAGAGAAGGGTTGGATATGGTTTATGCATTACACAAGTTCATGCACTACTTTTTGGGAGAACATTTCAAGATGTTAATTGATCACTCCATGTCGAAATATTTGGTGAATATGCCTATTTTAGGAGGAAAAATTTGTCGATGGTTGTTGTTTTTTCAGGAGTATGATTTTGCGTTTGTATTCAAGCTAGGAAGATTGCATGCCAAGCCTGATCATTTGTCGAGATTAGATTTAGGAGAAGAACCCACTAGTATCAAAGATAACCTACCCGATGGATAGTTGTTCGTAATCAGGGTCGTGGATGATCACTTCACGGATATTATTCAGTTTCTGGCCACAGAATGTTGCCCACAGAGTACACTACACAATAGAAGAAGAATTTGATGATAAAAGAAACTGATTTCACATTGATTACAAGGCACTTGTACAAAATGGGACCAGATGAAATACTGTGAAGATATGTCCCAGAACATGAAAGGAAAATTATTTTAGCAGAAGATCATGGAGGAGTCGCAGGTGGACATTATGCAAGAAATACCACTTCACAGAAAATCTTGAGGGTTGGGTTATGGTGGCCCATAGTACATATGGATGCAAAAGAGCCTTATCAAGCATGTGATATATGTCAATGAAGAGGAAAGCCATCTAGAAGAGACGAAATGCCATTAAATCCACATGTGACATTGTAAGAATTAAAAAAAATGGGATATTGACTTTGTTAGATCTATTAACCCACCAAGAAAGAAGACTTGTGCGTGATACATAATCACTGCAGCTGATTATTTGATGAGGTGGTTCGGGGCACAACCAGTGAAGGATTAGAACACATATATTGCCGTGAAGTTCATTTTTTAATACATTCTGTCTAGATTTGGGTGTCTCAAGATATTAATTAGTGATTGAGGCTCACATTTCTTGAATCATACTATTGAGGCATTGACTAAAGAATTTAAAGTACACCATCAGAAAAGTACCCCATGTCACCCTTAAGTGAATGGGGCAGTTGAATATTTCAATAAAATTATGGAGAATGCACTCACAAAAGTATGCAATGTGAATAGAAATGATTGGGATCTAGGGATTCCAGCGGTGTGGTGGGATATATGACAACATGCAAGAAATTGATAGGCCAAACACCTTTTAGGTTAGTATGTGGACAAGAAGAAGTCATGCCTATGGAGTACATTATTCCCAGTTTAAGAATTGCAGCCTTCATAGACATGGAAAATTATGATATAATGGAGGAGAGGATGGCACAATTTCTTGCTTTGGAAGAGGACATGTTTATAAAAGGTTTTCGTCAACAAGTACAAAAAGTGAGGGAGAAATCCTGGCATGACAGGCATATCACGCACAAGACATTCCAGGAAGGAGATATTGTACCCTTATATGATAGAAAATTCGTGAAGTTTTGAGGAACATTTAAGACACATTGAATAGGACCGTATATCATCAAACATGTCTCTGATGGTGGCACAATTAAGCTCTTGAAGTTAAATGGTCAACTGATTCTAGGACAAGTGAATGGTAGCAGATTGAAGGTATACATATATGACTCTTTCCATGGATATTCACACTAAAATATGAAAGGAGAAGAGTCTTAGTGCCACCTGTAGTTGAAAGTGGGAACTGGACTATAAACTACTCTGCAGAAGGGAACTTTGTTGAAGAAGACCACTGCATGATATTCAAGAGTATGCCAAAGTTAGAAAGAAAAACGCGAAAGAAGGATGTTGTGTGATATTCAAGAGTATTTCAAAATCAAAAAGAACCATGCAAAAGAATGCGACTGTGCGATATTCATAAGTATGTCGAAGTTTGGGAGAATCATGATGGTGGGTACATTACTGCGCGATTGTCAAAGATAACCAGAAAAATATGACCATTGGAAGGAAAAGGTTTTTGTTAAAAGGAAGTTTCCATTCAAAGGTGTGGGATAAATGCATTTATGAAGCAGAGTTGGTTGGATCTAGCACCATACCTACATTAAATGAACACGATCTAAGCTAATCACAAGGTTCAAAATTTCAAATTCGCTATAAAATCTTGGTCTCACTCCACATTTTAAATTTTGCTATATGGAGAATTCAGTTTGAGAGTTTGCAATCAAGAGTGAGTCAAGTGTGTTATTGTATGTTTGAGAGAAGCTTTCAAGAAATTTCTCAAGTATTTTCAGCAAGAGGGCTAGCAGGAGTCATGGAAGCCCATGCTAGTTAATTCGAAGCATTGAATGTACCCCTGTCCCCAAGGCACACAAAGTCACCTCGAAAAAAATTAGTTATAGAAGAACAACCCAAAAAAAGACCCAAAAAGAGGCCAGTCAAAACCTCTAGAGTAGAGCTAAGAGCGTCCCCAAAGAAGAAGACAAAAAAAGAGAAGCAAATGAAGACCAAGCAAGATAAGAAACCTAAGGAGAAGGTGAAGAATCCATTAAAGTAGGAAGAACCAAAGGAAATCCATGACATCGAGGAGGAAGCCAAGATGCCCTAGATGGAGACAAAGGGTGCATAAAGTCCCTTTGTGCTGCCACCATATTTTCCACCAAGGAAATCGGGTGCCAAGCTGGTGAAGGACCCAGAAGATGCAAAGTTTGGCACTTTCACATCATTGCTACCATAAAAGTGTCATTCGAGGGTGAAGTGATGGGGAAAATACTGTAATTCAAGTTGAGCAAGTACCTACAATAGGTCTATTATGTAGAGAGCAGAGTTACGAGGTTGGAGCCACACTAGTGGGCCACAAGATTGCAGAGATCATGCTTGCTAAACATGCTATATGTGCCACATGTCAATAGAAGTACATCCATCAAAGCCTATGTTCAACAGATGCTAGTATTAGGGCATGATAGATGCCTCTGATTGGGGAAGAGGATAGCGATTGATGAGATTTTGATAAGAAGAATTATTGAACTTCCCTACCAATGGGAGGACATTGCCAAAGATATTGTTAGAAAAAACCAAGACAAGGAGATGACATATACCATGAAGGGTAAGTTTGGGATTATCAAGAAGTTGCGTGGTTACAATATCAACTCTATCAGTAATCAAGGGGTGCACTTCACCGCACAGATTTTAGTAGTAAAAATAATGAGGAAATGCAAAGCAAATGAAGTCCCCACAGTTGTGTTTTCTTTGGCTGCACAGTGTAGTGTTGGGGTTGAGTTCAATTGGGTCGGTTACTTATGCAAGGAATTTTTTGAGGATTTCTGTGAGGCACATGAGGAAGGAAAAACATTTCATTAGGTGTGGTTGATTTTGATCATCACGCTATTAGCATGGAAAGCACCGAAGGATTCACAATTTCCGCTAGTCGAAACAAATGTATGTGAAGACGCATAATATGTCTCACTGTGGCATACAAAAGAGCCATTGTGCGCGCAAGAGAACATAATTTTCTTTGTGTTATTGGACATGGATTTGCACATGGTGGTGAACCAGTATCCCAAGTTATCACCTAGCTTGTATGAGAAGTATCACAACATCGCCGCATTCAAGGCATATTTTCACAAAGTATGCATCAAGGCTCGGAAGGATCCAATGGAGACATGGCACCCTTTTCCATATTTGGTCATTGAATATGACCTGCTCACAATAATACAACAATCGTTAGCTGAATGAATGACCCCAACCATAGATGACATTGAAGCAACATGGGGCATCATGCAAAATGGGGATCTAAGTGGGATAGAAAAAGGAAAATAAGAAGAGGAACCAGAGCCAGAAAAATATCTAGAGATAGAACATGATACCCAGGACCCTCTCAGCGACATAGATCCAATGGAGGAATCACCATTCATCATAAAAAATAGGGTTACCTATAGTAACTATGATGGGCGCACAAAAGAAACAAAAGGTGAGAAAATCTAACGGCGAGATACCGCTTATCCTCATTGAGGGGGCCATTGACGAGATTGGAGAAAAGGTATAAGAAGTAAAAGTAGAGACCTAGAACAAGGTTGATGATCAATACACAACAATATTGACAGATGTGAAGCAAGGCATCGCAGAGTCAAAATTGCTAGCGTAGACAACCAGACAACTGACATAGATAGGTCAACTACTACCGCTAGAGCGATGGATAGAGCCAAAAATTGGACTGAGGATTTTGCAAATACTAGGTGGATCGTTACAATTTTAATCTACCGAGGAAAAAGAGCAAGTAAGAGGGTGGGACTGTGTTAACATGAACATTGTCGCACTGCCAACTCAGGTATTACACGAGTTCCATCAAAGCATTGATGATGAACTGAAGGAGTGAGAACAACACACTTCACTGTTAAGAATTCATGTGGAAAAGGATAGAGATCCATTGAAGAAGGAGCTCAATCAATTGATCAAAAAAGGGACGAAGCATGCTAGAAACATCAACAACTAGAGGAATGCATTGCAAAAAATTGTATTGAAGTTCTAGACCTAAAAGTCCACGAAGAAGAACCACCAGCAAAGAATGGTATAGAGCTCAGCCTCGTGATAAAGGAGTCAAAGAATAAGCTCACAGAAATAAAGTTTGAATATGAAGTGAATATTTCTAAGATGGAAATAAGGTTGCATGATCCAGATCTTGGGGGGAGGCCCCAAGATTTGAAAAATTGAAATGCCAGTAGAAAAAGAGGAGAATGCCCAATAAAAAAGCCCACAAAGATTTTTTTATTAAAATGGAGAATAATTGTAAAAGCTACATTGTGGCAAACAAACTGTCCTTTTACAAAATGTGACTTGTTGATCCGGATCTTGGGGGGAGGCCCCAAGGATCTTAAAGATTCAAATGGATCTTGGGGGGGAGTCCCCCAAGATCTAAAAAATTGAAATGCGAGAAGAAAAAGAGGAGAATGCCCAATAAATAAAACCACAAAGATTTTTTTATTAAAATGGAGAATAATTGTAAAATCTACATTGTGGCAGACAAATTGTCCTTTTACAAAATGAAACTTGTTACTTTTATTCTTTTTTAGTTACAATACCATGGGTCAATTCCATGGGTGAATGCATACCATGGGTGGATGTTACAATATCATGGGTCAATTCCATGGGTGAATGAATACCATGGGTGGATGTCACAATACCATGGGTGAATGAATACCATGGGTGGATGTCACTTACAATACCATGGGTAAAATCCATGGGTGGATGAATAACATGGGTGGGTGAATACCATGGGTTGATGCCATTTTTTATTTGGATCATTCCTCCCTCCTTAAGAAGCAATGGTCTCCATTGTGTGAAGTTCCCTCCTGTAAAGCCTTTGTTGAATATGAAGAGCCACTGAAGAGAAGGGTTTTATGTGGTTAACCCATAACCATGATGAACAAAGATTCGTGGATAGAGATACCCTGCAATGCTTGTGACCAACTGTGATACTGACAATGTGCGGCCTAGCAAATGGACTTTGATGAAGTGTGGGTTTGTGGATGACCCATAACCATGATGAAAGAAGATCTGAGGATAGAGATACCCTATAATTCTTGTGACCAACTGTGATACTAACAATGTGTAGCCTGGCGAATGGACTTCGATGAAGTGTGGGTTTGTGGATGACCCATAACCATGACAAACAAAGATCTGAGGATAGAGATACCTTGTAATTCTTGTGACCAACTGTGATGCTAACAATGTGCGGCCTAGCAAATGACTTCGATGTCAAGGATTTTGTGTGGTTGACCCATAACTGTGATGTTGGTTGTTGACGAAGTAGCATGTGCCTACATAGCCTGGGGTGGGAGGGCGCATCTCCAAAGAATCCAAGCCGAATGCTACTATGCTGAAGCTGGTGAACGTGAAGCAGGTGCCTACTAAAGCAGGGTGGGAGGGCACGTCTCGAAAGGGAACCTGCTCTGAATGCTACTCCATAATTAAAAGGGACATAACTTGGTAGATATAACTCAAAATATTTATTATAATCTGTTTTTGGAAACAGAAGGACCATTTTGCATCTTCCCATGTGTTGGAAATCCTTATCCAGACAATCTAGAATCTCAGATTCGCACTGCAACTTTTCCGTCGTCACAAAAATTCTAAAAAAAAAAGTTTGATTTTAAATCAGCGATATCTCCCACATCCGAACTCCGATTTGACCCATTTTTTTTTTAATTGAGAAATTTTTCGAGAGCAGCTCAGAGATAAAATCGTTTTTCTAAAATTCTCCACCAAAATTGCAAAAATAGAATAGGAGATCCACCCATCCACGAATTTCCGCAAAATATTTCTGCAACATCGTATGAATTTTAAATCAGCGATATAACCCTCATCAGGACTCCAATTTGGTGGAATTTATTTATATTTTTTTATTTTTTTATTTTTATTTTATTTTTATTTTTTTTTTAATTTGAGTATTTTTTCGCAAGGAATCCAGATTTGTTATTTTTTTTGTAAATTTTGCACCAAAAATTTCAGATTTGATCTGCAAACTTGTCACCCCAAAATGTTCCTGCCAAAAAAAAAAAAAAATCTTCCCACTTGGCCCAAGAAAATGCTTTGTGGAGGACAAAGAACATGCATGAAGTTTGTTGAATATTGCTACAAAATTTGAAACTGAAATATGCATCAAACCCTCATTCCCATGGAATCATAACCTGCTCTGATACCACTAATCCAGATCTTGGGTGGTGCCCCTAAGATTTGAAAAATTAAAATGCGAGAAGAAAAAGAGGATAATGCCCAATAAACAAAACCACAAAGATTTTTTTATTAAAATGGAGAATAATTAAAAGCTACATTGTGGCAGACAAACTGTCCTTTTACAAAATGTGACTTGTTACTTATATTTTTTTTCAGTTACAATACCATGGGTCAATTCCATGGGTGAATGAATACCATGGGTGGATGTCACAATACCACAGGTCAATTCCAGGGGTGAATGAATACCATGGGCAAATACCATGGGTGAATGAATACCATGGCTGGATGTCACTTACAATACCATGGGTGGATGAGTAACATGGGTAGGTGAATACCATGGGTTGATGCCATTTTCTATTCAAATCACTGCAACCAGTGACGCCACTGGAAGTACTTGAGCAAAGGGGGATAGATCTAAAAAATGCAATGAAATGCATCTTCGACATAGTGGTGGATTGTGCAAAGATACTATATGAGGCCATGTAGGCTTGGACCTCACTATAGGAGGATCCAAACATTTAGAGGATTGAAGATGAGCTACAGGTGAAGCAGAAGCGGCAGGAAGAGATCCTGGTAACTGCGAAGACCCTACCTATTTCGCAGAGGCTCACCAACACCACTAAAGGGAAGAATCTCTAGAAACAGATTGAATATTTTCAAAGGAAAGAATAGATTTTGACAGAGAGGACTTAATCATGGCAGGATGAGGCCCTCTAGGTTTCACAAGTAATAGAATAAAGGCTCAGGGAGCTACAACAGAGGGATAAATAAGTGCTTCAGAAGACTGTTGGACCAACCACAGAGGCATTGCTAGAAGAAGTGCGTCAAGAGGAAAAGCTGGTAGAGTGAATGGTCCAACAATACAATGCCATCTACAACAAAATTGCAAAAAATATCAAGGGCATCGTAACTGAGTGACTCAGGACGAGTCAGATGTGAGTGTTGGAGGGCTTGTTGGGTGCGACACAACTTGGTCTAGTTTTGGTCAAAGACTCCACATTTTGGGGAGTGGAGTGCGTAGAATCTATGAAGTTCTATTTACCGTGCAGTATCTAGGGGCTTCGGGGTGGGTTGAAGCCCCTCATTTTTTAACGGGTATTGGGATTTTAGTTCATTGTTTTGCTGAGTCCATGGTATGTGGACCATGATTTTGTAGCAATGTAATGTATTTAAGGACATGTAATTCTTTATCGAAGATAATGATAAGATGAAATCATAGAGAGAACACAAGCGATCGAGTACTTTTTTTCTTTCTGTGTTTTGGGTCTAAGGAAAGGCATCATAGCTGAGTGCGCGAAGGCCTTGGAAGAGTCTGCAACTAAGTGCGCAGACCACCTGCAGCTGGGTGTGCAAGTCGAGAAGTTGTATGTACTGAAATATCTATCTTAATGAAGAAGAAGAATTATTGGCGAAGTCTTTTGTATATGTATTTATTATTTGTGTTCTATTTGTTTATGTGAAGTAATTGTAAGTAATTGGCATGCTAGCGCAACTGTTATTGTTATGTAATGTGTTTATATTAAAATGAAAGTGACAAAGTATGTAGTTAGAACACATTTCATGGTAATGTTGTGAATGTTAGAAGGATGATTAATGTACATAAAAGCGAACTTAAGAGCCACTCTACGTAGTCCTTCAAGGTGTCAGAAACCTGGTTCTGCAATCCCCCATGGCCACCTCGGGTGATACTTTGACCTTCTTGTAGGTCATTGCCAAAAGGGCTAGTGTTTGAGGGTTTTTTGGTTTGAATTACAAGGTGAACCTGGGTCAAGCCCAACCAAGCCAATAGGGGGAGCCTTCTTCACTCTACCACCTAGACCAGGGGTTAATACTCATCAACTTGTTTATGTAGAAATTGGTGATGGGCTGCTACCTCATTTTTCCAATTTCTTGCTCTAAAATATCTTTGGTTGCTTATCTTTGATAGTAACCTTCTATTTATAGAGGTTTTCCATTCCTTAAGGGTGGCTTGGAGGAGTCAGTTTCTAAATGTTTTATTTTTTGATTGGGTTGCTGGTTTCCAACTTTGATTTCTCAAGCTTGTTCTCCAGTCTAATTTTCTTGTTCCTCTTGAGTTTATTGACTTGCTTCATGAGGGTCTTAATCCCATAGTGGCACTTCCTCTGTTAGGTTAAACACCAAAGGAGTGGTATATGTGATATAGGTTTTTTGTATGATTTGTGTTTTTAATTTTTGCATGTAATGGTATCAAATCTAGTTTAATATATTGATACATAGGTCCTTGATATTCACTTTGCACTAGTTTCAATATATTTTAATTTTTGACCTTACAAATGAGACCTATGGTTATATGAGATGCATGAGGTACACACTATAGGTCCATGTACCATCTTGATTCCACATGTGTGGATTCTACAAATTCTTTTTTCATTTGTTGATATATAGGCCCTAGACATTTACTAGCACTCTTTGCTATACCTTGCACTTTTTGTTTGATATTATTTGAAGTTGAGGCTTATGACGTATCATATGCATAAAATTGAGGTGTGTCCTTTCTCTTCCCATATCATATCTCTGAATTTTCTTTCGAATATTCCTTCTTATAAAGTTTAGCTTGATTATCCCCAATGATGCTTCTTAGATCTTATATTGTTGGTGAGAGATTTCCCTAGCTTTCTTCATCATTATGTTGAGTAAAGAGAAAATTTTGTTTCTTTTAATTTTTATTTAGTGACATATTAATATTCTTTTTGTTTGAGGTTTTTAGGGGTTTATGATGAAATGGATGACATGGGATGTAGAAGCTCCTTTAACAGGAAAAAGCAGTATGGATAAAAAGGTCACATTGATAGAAAAGCAAGGCGTGCTGCTCGCATGGCTTATATTATTAAGAATCAAAATGAATCTTTTTATTGTGATTTCAGAAAATGACCATCCAATATAATTCATTCGAATATTGAATATGGATATGGCATTAAAAAAGTGGGTACGTCAAGGAGTAGTGGGAGGAAACATGTATCTGGCTATGAAAGTTAACCTATGTCATTTGTTTCAAGTGGCATAATGGAATCCGTTTCTATTGTTCCTGAAATAATTGTTTCCTTTATAAGCGGAAGTAAAGTGAGTTATATTCATAGGCAAAATGGTAATTTATCCCAACAAAAAGGTTTGGGAAGCTCATCCAAACTGGGTTGTTTTGAGGCTCATACAAAAGGATTTGGTTCCAAGTTGATGGAAAAAATGGGTTTTGTTGAGGGGGTTTTTTTGGGGAAATATCGGCAAAGTATTGTCCAAACTATCAAAGGAGTTAAACGACCAAAGTTATTAGGTTTGGGCCTGTAAATTCAAATTACATTAATTATAGTATTGATAATGTACTTCAATTTTGTTTTTGTTGCTTGCTGCTATTAGCACCTATTAATTTTCTCATTTTTAAAACAAGAAATAGTCATATTCCAAGTTTAGGTTCATAACAATTTAATTTCCCTTAACCCATGGTTACCAAGTTTGGCTAGATCATCCCACAATATTCAAAACTTAAATTTAATGAGGTTCAATAAGTCAGAGCATCCTCCATCATCCATAATGAATAACATCACTCTTGGTAGCAAACGTTAGGGACACATTTTCTCTTTGGATCAAAACCTTTCAACACCCCACTGGATTCAAAGTATCAACATCTACTATCTTATAGGTCTCATTAATACTTTTGACTGAGTGAAAGAAATAAGGGATAATTTATTTTATAATCCAATAATGATTTTGTGAGTTCAAATCGTGATGAAGGTAGAATGAGTAGAATAAACCAATATATAGTATTTAAGAACAGTATTAAATTTAAACATGGCAATTATGTCTTAAACCATTAAATCATTCTAGCTCAAGTAAGTCATTATGTTACCAAACATAACTAAGCTAGCAAGGTATGATAGCCAAGCTAGAATGGGTTAGGTTGACCCTTCTAGCTTAAGTAATAACTAGGCGAATGAAGTCATATCAAGAAACATGAAGCCAAAACATATGACGAGGAACTCTACAACTTAGGAGATTCTAGATCCAAACTTGGATTCCCTAATTCATTCTCTTCATTTTTGGGCATGAATGTTTGCACTTCTTCTCAAATAGGAAGAAAACCATAGCTTTTGGACATCTGAATTTAAGTATTTAAAGAAAAAAATAGATCATGTACTTTATTCATCATAAACCTAAAATCTGAAACCACTTTTCGCAATGTCACCTCGATTTGCCACAATAAAACTGATAAAAGCATAAATATTGAAACCAAAATTATGCACTAAACCAATTATTTTTTTCTGGAAAGAGAATGAAAATATCACTTTAATATAAAATTATAAACAAGAGATTTCACTCTGAATCTGTGATGTTTACCTATTTTCACAAATATAAAATCACGGATAATCCTACAAGATCTCTACAGATCAAACCATGTAAAAATTCGATGTCTATGGCATCCAGAAGTTGCTACCCACTTTTAATGTTAAGCTGATTAAGGCAATGAATTGATGAACGTGTTATATGAAGAATCCAGATCAAATAACAACTAACGGGCATGTTGTTAGGTTAGCTCCTTCAATTCCCCCATGTTTTTCAACCCCGAAATTTGTTCCTTGGCTTTCATTTTAGCCTCAAAGTCTGGTATCCAGATCTACCTTTGGGTCAGAGTCAACAAGGTTCCGAGGTAGTGATGGGACCATTATTCTAAGGTAGGGGCCACTGTTTCTTCTGGTTTTGGTTGATCAACTGGTTCTTTTGAGCATTGATCTATTGGTTACAAGGGATATGTAAAGCTACAACCCTTTAAAGATGGAATCACTCTTCCTTTGATGTAGATATTTTGGATTAAAAACATAAGCATGGAGTGTAAGGATGGTCCCAAAGTGGAGTTATGAGGTAGAGGTTTCCACAGAGGGGCAGTCTGGATGATACCACTACTTGATCCAAGAGTCCATCCAGCTTTCAATCACTATGTACTAAGTTTTGATCCACTGAAATATCAATCATAACTGGGAATGGGATACTCACCTTTTGGATTCATCTCACACAGATTAGTCTTCAATATGTTGGATTCCTCTCACACAGAGAGCAGTATTCAATGAGGCTTCAAGAAAACGTTACTCCAGGTCTTGGCTAAAAATCACAGAAAATTTCAACACACCATATTAATACCGCATTTATATTTGTTTGGGCAGACACCCCTGCCCTAATAACCTAAGGGAACAACCTATAGTCACCTAGATAGCCATCTAGACCATGCTTCACCCTATTTTGGCATATATTCAATCTTGACTGCATTCCAATCACAGATACGTTCAGAACCCTTGACGAACTGTCGACGAAATTTCTCTCATAGATTCAATGCAAAATAATGCGCTCACGGGCATGATAGCACCACGACTCTAATTCTTTTTCTTTTTGCTTTACCTACCATTTTTTTTATGCTCTTGGCCACAATAATCAATAAAAAATACCCTAAAATACTTATATTTCTATATGGTATATAAAAACCCAATATCCCTTTATTATATAGTCCATATAATGTTTTATGATTTTTTAATTTCTTTTACCCCAATATGAATGCCTACGATATAATATTTCTTTGTCAGTGAAGCCCCCATAATCTCAACTAAGGATAATTCCACCTATCAATATCTGATCATCGATCAACATGTCATCCTATCATCATATCATGTCCCATCCTTGCTTAACTTTATCTGCTGAAACATTCTTGAATCTAAAGAAGAAGAATCATTTGGAGCTAAAGTTTCCACCCTCTACATCATTGGAGAGCATATCTCAATCCGAAACCACATCGAGGAGTACATCTCAACCCAAAATATCATGGGGGAGCTAAATATCTCCAACCCTGTATCTACCAATAGGTGATATAGGGGCGAAAATATCAAACCATTTTATTGCCTACCGATCTTCCCAACAATGACCCTCATGAGTCATGTGGTAGAACACCTAAATCATAATTTGAGGTTAAGTTAGATACCAAAATTACTAAATGGTAATGATCACATGCCCCAATCCTCCTCAACCTATTGGTTAGATGGGGAGGGACAATCCCAATAAGATCGACCTGTGGGTATGATGCCAACTATGGTATACACTTCAAAGACCATGATAGGGGAGAAACATCCCCAACCCTATGGGTAAAAAACATGGGTGACGCCCTATTTTCCATAGGTCCCTAAATCCCAAGAGCCCTTTATCTCAATTCCACACCTTGGGAGCTCAAACAGGGGGGAAGAGTTGGCTCAATTTCCTCGATCAGCGATGCTCCTTATTAGGAGGGGTCACCTCCATTAGTCCAAGCTGCTCTTTAAAGACCAAAAACTTCCCTTTTAGAAAAGCCTTGGTGAGAATATCTACAATCTACTCATATGTTGATATGTGATGGAGTCTAATGGTTCCTCTCTACACCATGTCCCCAAATGAAGTGATATCAGATATCTATGTGTGTGGACTTGTCGTGAAATATGGGATTCTTTGCCAAATGGATCCAACTCTGTTGGGTGTGGAGCCTAATTATCTTCTGTATTCAAAGGTTTCAGCTGGATGTATATCTCAGGAAGAATATACACCCCTCCACACGGGGGGATGTGGGGGGGGACTTGTCCCCCTTGCGGGGGTCCGGGGGGGCTAATCCACCCCCCCCCAGCTGGGGGGTCCAGGGGCTAGTGGTCCCCCAGCGAGGGTTCGGGGGTAGCGCCCCCAAAGCTAAAAATAGATGTAAAATTGCCTTGTAAAAGTCTAGTAATTTATAGTCAATCTAGGCCATTCATTTGGCAGATGATCTAATGGTAGAAGTTATGTTTAGGTTAGGGTTTTTTGCCCTAGAAGGCAACCCCTCACTATATATGAGGGAATTATATTACGTCTATGTAGATCTGTATTTTCTAAGTGAGGAAGAGAGATAAGATTGAGAGAAAAGAGGGAGTTACAACGGATCTGTTGTAGGTTGTATCTCTTCAATTTGCTGGATAATATATTAAAAGAAGGACTGGTTGTTTCTCCGTGGATGTAGCCCAAACTGGGTGAACCACGTATATCTGTGTCTCTCTTGTTTTATGTGTTTTCTGTGTTTATATTTTTGCAATATTTTATGTGTTCCATTGCTCTATAATATATAATTTTCTAACAGCTGGTATCAGAGCCAAAGGTCTATTTGGCTAATAAACTTGTAGGAGAGAAGGGTTCCTGGTTCGAGTGGGAGCAATGGCGGAAGATGGTAGGTTTAGGGTCGAAAAATTTAATGGCCGAAACTACCAGCTGTGGAAGATGCAGATGGAA
>APFE031313849.1:24541-45154 GCA_000404065.3 Pinus taeda
AGAAAAAGGTATAAAGCTAGACTTGTGGTGAAAGGGTTTGCACAGAAAAAGGGTATAGACTTTGATGAGATATTTTCTCTCATTGTGAAAATGACTTCAATCAGAACTATTCTAAGTCTAGTAGCAGCTGAAGGTTTTCATCTTGAGAAGTTAGATGTAAAGATAGCCTTTCTCCATGGGGATTTGGAGGAAGAGATATATATGCAGCAACCACAAGGATATGAGGTAAAAGGGAAGGAGAAACTAGTGTGTATGTTGAAGAAGTGATCGTATGGATTAAAACAGGCTCCAAGGCAGTGGTATCTAAATTTGACAGGTTTATGTTTGAACAAGGTTATACTAGATGTCACTCTGATCATTGTGTTTATCTCAAAAGGAAAATTGATGGCAGCTATATTATATTGTTATTGTATGTGAATGACATGCTTGTTGCAGGTTCTAACATGCAGGAAATAAATATGCTCAAAAGAAAATTTGAAAATTCATTTGCAATGAAGGATTTGGGTGCTGCAAAACAAATCCTAGGTATGAGAATAACTAGAGACAAGAAGAATCACAAATTAACATTGTCTCAAAGTGAGTACATAGAAAAGGTGTTGAAAAGGTTTAATATGCAGAATGCAAAACCAATTAGTTTACCTTTGGCTAGCCATTTCAAATTAAGTAAGGAGGTGTGTCCCAAGACTCGGGAAGAAAAGGCTCATATGTCTAAAGTTCCATATGCATCAACAGTTGGAAGCTTAATGTATGCAATGGTCTACACAAGGCTTGATATTGCACATGTAGTGGGAGTTGTAAGCAAGTACATGAACAATCCAGGAAAAGAACATTAGATGGCGATGAAGTGGATTCTCAGGTATTTGAGAGTTACCACAAATCAAGCATTATGATTTGGTGGTTCAAACATTGCTCTACAAGGATATGTTGATGCAGATATGGCAGGTGACAAAGATAACAGGAGGAGCACTACAGGATATGTGTTTACTATAGGTGGAATAGCTGTCAGTTCAACCTCAAAACTACAAAGTGTTGTTGCACTCTTAGCAACAGAAGTAGAGTATGTTGCTGCTACAGAGGCTAGTAAAGAAATGATTTGGTTACAAAGGTTTCTGGATGAATTAGGTAAGAAGTAGTAGTTGGGCAAGTTATACAGTGACAACCAGAGTGCCATAAATCTTGCAAATAACTCTGCATTTCATTCCAAGACTAAGCATATACAGCTCAAGTACCATTACATATGGTCAGCATTGGAAGATGGACAATTGAAGCTAGAAAAGATCCATACTAGCCAAAATCTTGCAAATATGTTAACAAAAGTTGTAACCAGGGAGAAACTAAGAATCTGCTCAGTTTCAACTGGTCTTCAAGTACGATGAAGAAGCTAAAAATAGATGTAAAGTTGCCTTGTAAAAGTCTAGTAATTTCTAGTCAATCTAGGCCGTTCATTAGGCGGATGATCTAACGGTAGAAGTTATGTTTAGTTTAGGGTTTTTTGCCCTAGAAGGAAACCCCTCGCTATATATGAGGGAATTATATTGCGTTTATGTAGATCTGTATTTTCTGAGTGAGGAAGAGAGAGAAGATTGAGAGCAAAGAGGGAGTTACAGCGGATATGTTGTAGGTTGTATCTCTTCACTTTGCTAGATAATATATTAAAAGAAGGACTAGCTGTTTCTCCGTTGACGTAGCCCAAACTGGGTGAACCACGTATATCTGTGTCTCTCTTGTTTTATGCATTTTATGTGTTTATATTTCTGCAATATTTTATGTGTTCCATTTCTCTGTAATATATAATTTTCTAATAAACTCTTATTATCGAACTATATAACCATAGTGTCTAGGACCCACTCAAATAATTGTCCAAAGAGATTTCTCATGAAAACTGCTTCACAAATAACCATGCTAGTGGAAATATACTCTACCTCGGTGGTACTCAATGCTACAGACTTATGCTTCCTGCTCATCCAACATATCATGGAAGATCCAAGGATAAAACAACATCCATATGTACTCTTCCTATCAACAAAGTTTCCTGCCCAGTCATAATCGATGTATCCATGAAGTTGAACATCTTCAGAAGAATATCTTAGACCAAGTGTGATCGGTCCATGCAAATATCTCAAATTATTTTTGGCAACAATCAAATGTGCATGGAGAGGCTTGGTCAAGAATTGACTCAACATATTCACTATGTAGCATATGTCCAGATGGGTGTTCACTAGGAACATCAGACCCCCAATAAACTATCTATACTCAGATGGATTTTCCAAATCGGGTCTTGCAACCTCTCCACATAAATTCTTGAATTTAATTTCCATCAGTGTGGGCAGGGACTTGCATCCTGTCATTCCAAATATTTCCAACAATTTCACAACATGTTTTCCTCATGAAAGGAAAATCTCGCTAGGCCTTTGCCACACTTCAAGGCCTAGAAAGTAATGTATAAGTCCAAGGTCCTTCATTTCAAATTCAGAGGTTAGATCCCACTTACAATCGATCATCAGGGGCTCATTACCTATCAAGAATAGATCATCAACAGACAAAATCAATGGCATACATTGGACTACCTTGAAGTAGAGGTTGGGATCAACATTGCTTCTTGTGAATCTTAGTTTCACCAAATAACTGCCTATGTGGGTGTACCATGCTCTGGGGGTTTTCTTCAAGCCATAAAATGCCTTCTTCAACCCGAAAACATGTGTCTTTCAATCCTTTACTTCAAATCCCTATGGCTGCTCAATGTACACTTATTCTTGTAACAAGCCATGGAGGAATATAGTCTTCATGTCCATCTGATGAAGGGCCCATCCTTGACTTGAGACAAGGGAAAATATCAAAAAAATGGTTGTATATCAAGCCATAGGTGCAAATATATCATCATAATATTCTCCCTCTTTATGGGAGAAACCTCGAGCCGCGAACCTTGATTTATATTTCTTAATGCTACCATCAACTACATGCTTGATCTTGAATAACCACTTTGAAGTCACCACGTATTTCTCCTTTGGTCTCAGCACAATATACCATACATCATTCTTCATGATCAATTCATATTATTTGGCCATAACATCTTTCTAAACTTGTTCTTTTAGGAATTCTTCAAAGGTGGGAGGTTCGGCTTAAATCACAGTGCTCGTGGCTGCAACATATCCCTAGTACCTACAAGGCTTATTTCTTTCTCTCAATGATCTTCAAAAGGGAACACATCTATCATCATCCTGTAGTGTGTCTCAAATCCAAAGTGGCCTCTTCCTGGTGGGAGGATCACATGGAGGGGATCTAAGGGATCCATGGGCTCCATGGGATAATCAATCATATGTGTCTCAGATTCGGGCACGAAAGGATCATCTAAAATATCCATATCATCATTCTTCTGAGGAGGAGGAGGCAAAGGAAGGTCCCTTACTTTTTCAAGGTAGGAATCTTCATCGAATGTAACATCCCTACTAATTTCAAACTTCCTTTGACTAAGAATATATATTCTAAATGCTTTAGAATTTTTACAATATCTAACAAACATACCTTTTCTTCCCATGGCATCCAACTTGTTTCTTTTGTCCTTTGGCACATGAAAGTATATGGGGAATCCAAATATACGGATATGAACAACTTTGGGCTTGATACCTGTGAATACTTCTTCCGGGGTCTTGTTGTCTAATGCTCGATGAGGCACCTTGTTTTGAACATGTATGACAATATTCATTGCTTCTACCCAAAGGAACTTTGTCAATTTTTCATCATGGAGAATGGCACAATGAACTTTTATAATGGACTTGTTCTTTCTTTCAACCACTCTAGTTTGTTCTATAGTATAGGGCACAATTATCTCTTTCTTGATTCCTTCCTTCTTGCAAAAATCAATGAACTCCTTTGATATGTACTCTCCACCATTGTCAGACCTGAATACTTTAATTTTCTTTGTTGTTCGATTTTCGATCAAAGCTTTAACTCCTTGAAAATTTTGAAGGCTCCATCCTTTTGCTTCAAATAATATATCCATGTCCTTATTGAGAAGTCATCAATGAAGACGATGTAGTAGAGATGGCCACCAATAGAATGCATGACCATCAAACCACATATGTCGTAATCATGAGATGGAGTCTGTCATTTGTCTTGTTCTTGCTAGAGGGGAATGGTCCCTTTGTCTTCTTTCCATTGGCATAACCTGGACATACTCCATCATGATGAGATTGAACCTTCGAAAGCCATAAGACCAATTTCTCCAATTTCAGAAGAGAATCATAATTTAGATGGTCCAATTTTCAGTGCCATAGCTCACTTAGATGATTAGTTTCATGGACCAATTCTAGAAGTGGTATTCCATTAACTCTATAGAGTCCATCATATCTTGATCCCAATGTGAATTCATCTCTCATAGGTGATCCAACAGGAAAAGTAATAACATTTCCCTTGATGAAGGAAACCCTCATCCCTTTGTCTTCCAAAGCAGATATTGATACCAAATTCTTCTTCAATCTCAGCACATACATCACATCATGGAGAAAAATATATTCCCTGGAATTCTGATGAACATTAACAGACCTAAAATCTTTAACGGGATCAGTGGAGTTGCCTTCAAGAATGATTTTCAAATTTGACTCCTTCTCTACCAAATTAGAGAGGACGTCCTTATAACCAGAGAAGTGATGAGTGGCCCCACTAACAACCAACCAACTATCCCACAAATCTAGAGGAGATGAAATAGTAAGGAAAGAAATAAGAATATATTCAAATTGATTCGCAACATTACTTTCATACCTAGAGAATCTTGAATTCTTATGTGGACGATGATATTCTTCATGATCACTTGGAGCATCTCTTCTTATTATTTCATCTCTTCCATTGCGATAATTCCTTCAGTTATCTCTTCTTCTTTTATCATTTAACTTGTTATTGTTGCTTATAATATTGTAACATGGTCCATTGTTTTTCTCGGGGCAATCTCGAACATAGTGGCCTTTCTTATGACAATTGTAGCATTCAATGTGCAATAATTCCTTCCTTTTATTTGGATTTCGAGGAGGTGGATTTCTTTAATTTGATGGACCTCCTTTTAATTTCTTATTCTTCTTATCATGAGTGATGAATGCAGTGGGTTCTCCTTCTTCATGCTTTTGAATCTTTCCTCTTGATATCATCCCTAATTCTTTTTGAGTGAGCTTTCCAACAATTTCATCTAATGACGGGAGGACATTGTTATTGCTTATAGTAGTAATAAAGGTTTACCATATAGGATGGAGACCTATAAGAGTCACAATCACCATTTACCTATCAGGCACAAATTCCCCAACTTTTTGCAATTGATCTCTAAGACAAGATATAATCATTATGTAGGATTACATAGATTCTCATGTCTTTGTTTTGATATTTCAAGGAGATGATTTCATTCAAATTGTTGAATTCATACATGCCAGCTATCTTATCATGCATGTCCTTATAATTCCTCAAATTTCCAACATATGCAAGTAAATTATCTTTTAAACCATAAGTTATAATTTGTTTTTATTTCAAATCACCTTTCTTGTACTTGTTCTTGGCAACAGTGGAAGCATTTTCTGGAGGCTTAGGTACTCTTCCTTGAATGTATTCCAAAACATCATTCTAGTAAGCTATGATCTCCAACCCAACTTTCCATGCAGAATGATTGGATGAGTCGCCCAAATTCTCATTTTCCTTGAATAAGTAAGACATATTGAATTGACTAGATTGGCTCCTTCAACTTTCCTAAATATGATTGCTTCAATGCTTGTCTCCTTTTGGGTTTGTCCTTCACCTTAGCTTCGATACCATGTTAAATTTTCAGATTGTTTTATGTTGTATCAATTAATTTAGGTCAATTGAATACTTAAATTAGCAATCTTTCCAATAACAATTAGTCTTTCCAATCATTAACAATAGTTGAAGATAAACAATAAATGCAATGACAAAGGATAAAATCAACACATCAACAAGAGACACTAGGTTTGATCAAATACCAGGGAAAAACCCACTGTGGGGAAAACCCTTTGACATCATTCTTCTATTAGATTGTCATAAATTGTTCAACAAAGAGTGCAATGATCCCAATACAATATCATCTAGCAAAAGAACCCAATAACATTCAGAAGTATGTTTCCAATATCATAATATTATCGGAGACAACTCTTCATGTTTGTGGTCAATTGTGGTCAACTTCGGTTAATGGTCAAATCTCAGTCAAACTTCCTGGTCGCATGGAGGAGGAGTGGTGAGAGCGACCAAAGGCTTACAATTACTCCATTGAGCCTGAAAGCTAATGATTGTGGTCATATTTTCCCTGTCACGAGCAAGCGACTGCAACCCAAAAAGCCTAAAACATATGTGAGCCTCGGACCCTATAATTTTGAACCTTCGCGAACTTCTTTTGTCATCCAAAACTCAGACCTGTGCGAACCAATCAATGAAGAAGAGAAGAAGAATATGATTAGTGTTATCCAAATGAGTTTGAGTTCACTTGTATTTATAGGCTTCCAATGGTGACCAATTTACCATTAGGGTCAACCTATTCCAATGTGCATATGTAGACTTTTCTTCATAAATAAATTTTCCCTTGTCCAAATTTGATGATCTTTAGGTTGATTTTGGTCCTCTCAAAAAGACGAATTCAATAAAATCATCATCTCCATCAAATGAGCTATCCAAAGTGGAATTTGAACCTAGTTTCATAATTTAACATGTCTCCACATATGCATATGATATAGTACTAGGACAAATTTTAAGTCAATTATGTTGTTAATGAGAAGAAACTATCGGTAGTTCTTCATACCATTACTATATTTCAAAATTATATCATAGGTTATGAATTCTTTGTCCATACAGGCCATTCCAATTTTAGGTACTCAATGGATAAACCTATAACTAATGATATGCTAACTAGATGGCTATTGTTGTTGTAGGAATTTAACATTACTATCTACATTGACCTAGAAAGAAAATTCTAGAGGTAGAATTTCTCTCGCATGTCAATAATTCTAGTGAGATTGTAGGCTAGTCTCAGATACTTTCCTAGATGATATATATATTATTATATATATATATTTTATTATATATATATATATATATGAATGATCTCCATGGCTTTGATACGCGGTTAATTATTTATCTACAAGTAAGGTACTGGTACACTTCTCACCATGAGAGAAGAAGAGGGTTATTAAACAATGCTCCAAATAATTATAGATCAAAGGAGATCTTTTCAGAATAATGTTGACCAATATAATGTTAAAATTGGGAATTAGGGCTAAATTCTACCTTGGGATAGCTCATTTGATGGAGATGATGATTACATTAAATTAATCTTTTCAAGAGGACCAAAATTGATATAAATATCATCCAATTTGGACAAGAGAAAGTGTGATTTTGAATTTATGGCTACACATGTGCAAATTATTCAGATCGGCCTCATCAACATGTAGGCTCAAGAAGCCCAATGGACATGTATCTTCACCCACATCGAATTGTATAAATACAAGTGACCTCTCACCTCATTTTGGAATCTTCATCACTCACACATTCTCTCTACTTATGTCATTGGTTCGTACTACGTTGGGCACTATTTTATCTCGCATGTGTGGATCAAGGAGGATGAAATTTCAGACTGAATTACAAGGCTGAAAATCACAGGAAATTCTACAGTTTGACCAACATTGACCAGTGTTGATCATGACCTTCTAGGCATCATTTGACTTCAAATTTACAAGGTTATTTTTGTCTTAGTAGGCCACATATTTTGGCATAGAAACCGAGGAATTATGTGCACTCTAACTGTAGGCAAAAATTACAGATTGACCACAAGGTTGACCAAGTTTGACCACAAATTCTATGATTTTTTTTAGCTAAATTTGATCGTTGTTGGAGGTTGAATTTGACTGGGGAAGACCAAGCTATTTTTAGGATAATTTATTTCTGTTTTGACCAACACTAACTTTCTGGTTAGGGCTAAAGTTTGACTACAGAAATTGACATGGTTTTTTTGAATTTGAATTGGGAAAGTCAATTTGACTATTGCACTCTCTCTCTTTGCTAAAGATATTGATATAATAATAAGAAAAATTAATCAAAGGGTTTTCCCCATTGTTGGCTTTATGGGTCCTGACCTAGGTTCAGCATTAGTTAGCCAAACAAATCCCTACACTACTGGCCCTTTTGGCATCAGCGTGCGGAGCGCGAACCGAAGTCTCACCTGAAGCAGTATGGGGGGATTTTGGAACCAAGTTTCCGCACCCTGAGATGGTCATGATGTTGGCTTATACCCTCTTCCCCTACTTTCGCACAGGTCGCTAAGCCTTAGGGATCTGTTAGTCTACCCTTTATTCTGTCCTTCAGTACCTCCATGAAGGTGTATGATTGATCTTTGCACAACCCTAACTCATGGTTCAAGTACTTTCACATAGCTATGACAATGTATTGTATAGGTTCCCAAGTTATCCCAAGTATTTTACTTATCTTACTACTCAATCACAATTAGCGCCGCATAAACTTTTACCCTTCCTTGCATTCAATTAACCGATACAATCACATATATTCGCGCATCAAATAAACATTGTAAATTAAACCCAAAACACAATATAATCAGATGCATTAACAGGAAATAAATACATAGTAATTGCAGAATACTTCTCTTTATTGATATCTTCCAATTTAATACAGACTCTATCTGCCCTACACACATAGCTGCAGAGGTCTGTGCACTCAGTTGCAGACTTCCACCCTAAGCCTTTGTGCACTCAACTGGAGAGCCTCTACCTATGCTAAGACCCAAGAACACTTAGACTTCTCTACTCTACTTCACTACTTTCTTCCTTTATTCACTACCTAGAGCTTACTTACTTAGATCCTTTTTATACAATCCCATGGTTTGCAGACCATGTTACACTTTACAAAATAAGGGCAGCCAAACCTTTATGACTCTTGACACCTTCGTGCTTTGCGACCATAAAATGCAGAGACTTTACAACTTCATTATAAATTTTTCCAAAAACATGGGCTTTTAGCCCCAAAACTTCCCTCGGGGGAACACGTTCCCAATAGGCCCCCAACACCAACATGGTGACTCACCCTCGAGTCACTCTGTGGGTGCAAAGACCTTGGTGCGAAGACCTCCCAGCTCGACCTGTATGACGGAAACCTCGACGGTGCATTGTGTGGCTGCCTGCTTTACTTCTTCAACCAACTGCTTTGTTGTTGGTCCTGAACTATCAACCTGAAGCTTCTGCTGAGTTGCTTATAAATTAGCAAGCTTGCCTTAAATGGAGGGTGTGACTGAATAAGCTTCATCCAACCAGGGCTTCAATCACGTCTTCAATACGCCTCTTTGTGTTGCATTGTGTCGACCTATTCCTACAATGTTTTGGCTTCCTGCAACTTCGACAATCTTTGTGTGAGAGCGACGGTGCGTGCTGTACCTTTTACTTTGTCATAGCGCTGCGGTAGGTCTCGCACTGATATACATTAGGATCCTCCTGCGGGCTTGATGGGACCTCGAACGACTATTCAAAAAGCCATGTGCAGTCAGCTACTGCATTGTGTATAGCCGCTTTCACCTCTGTGACAGCAGTTGCGTGCTCCTCCTTTACTTCCAGTGGAGTTGAAGGTTGGGCCTTCAATTGTAAATCTGTAATCTGTAGGTTCAGCTCTAGCTGAACCTTAGCCAACTCTATGTGAGAGTCACGCACCCTATAGAAAGCTTATGAATGCACACGTCGACCAGTTCTCCCTCGGGAATGGCCAACTCCGAGACCATTTAGCATGCTTCCTCCATGACCTGAACTATGTGCTTGTTTCAATCAGTTACCTTGATCACAACGATGATGGCAGAGTCTCGCTGTAGGTCCAGCTACACATTATTGATATGTTATTCACTGATCACCTACACAGCACATTATTCACGGGCCCTCATCTCCGCGATCACTCCATCCTGTAGTAGTTGGAGCACCTCACCAAGAAGTGCTACGAAGTTCAACCCCACTCCCTTGAGGGTGCTGACAACGAGCCTGTCAGCTTCATTTTCTGGGGTCAGTGCTCCATCCGGCAACACTATCACTTGGGAGTCCTTCGCACGCAGCATCTCGACAACTTCTGAAGTACCGATAGTGAGGCTGGTGGACACCATTCTAGCCTATGATGAGCGGATCTGTAGCTCATGCAGACCCGTCTAGATGGCTCCCAATAGTTGTTGTTGCTACTGCTCGAACTACTGCATTACCTCCGCGGTGACATCCCGCACTGTCTCTCCAATGTCATTCAAATCTCCCTCTGTGAGGGTGATTGGGTCCTGCAACGTCTTATTAGACTTGGATTGCTTCTGCAGCCCCACTTTTTCTCATTCTCTTGGATGTTTGATGTAGTACAATGCCATCTGTGGGTCCGCTCCATGCTTCTTTGTTTGCTCATTCATTTCTTCCTCTGTTTCAGGTGAAAGTGACCTTGCACCTTTGGCAGAGCCATGCTCTATTTTGCCTATCTGCTTTTCCACCTACTGGGAAGCATCGCGCTTTGCCTGGGCCTTGGCAGCAGCCTCCTTCTTCTTCTTCTCAACTAGTTGCTCCATCTTGAGCTTGGCCTCCTCCTTTTTGCGCTGTGTGGCAGACTTGCTTGACTCCACCACCAAGTCTGAAGCAATGCACCACTCCGTTGGATGATGATCAAGAACTACATCAATCACGTCATCTGTTACCAAATAAGGCAAGTCATGCCACATCTGCTTAGGGTCCTTCCGTGCCCTAATCGATACGCATTGAAAGTCTGCCTTGAACTGCATATACTCCTGCACTTTGGCAAACATAGTAGGCGATAATCACGGTTTGCGATTGATAGCCATGCATATATTCATTTCCATCAAGATCCAAAATATCTTTCTATCCTTGATGCACTGAGCATCCTTGGTCACCCACAACAAAGTGTACATTGCTGCTTCTGGCAGGTCCGGTGCAACCGAGGGGAATTGACTTTCTTTTGGCAGCTCCTAGGCTACCAAAACAACGGACAACAAGAGCCATGCATAGTGGAAGGTCTTGCTGAGCTCCTGTGCCTCACGGTAGTTCGCAAGGAACTCACTACAAAGATAGCGCACCCAATTAAACTGGACTCCTTTGGTGCATTGGGCCGCTAGAGTGATGACTGGTGCTGACATTTCATCTACGTGACTATTTCTCATAACTTTTCCTACAAAAATCTATGTGGCCACCTTGACCGCAAGATCACAGATACTCGAGATGGCATAGCCTCGCAGGTTTTTCACAAGCTTGAATTTCTCCTTCATGGCCTCTGCGAGGGCTTGTTCGCCACCTTTTCCGCCAAACATCATGGCCAGATTTTCTCCTATATAGGGAAGTCGTGTGATCCTATGGATAACCTATCGGTGATGGGTATCAGCTCCTCCAACTACAGACACCCATCGTGCACCAAGCATAGCAGCTGCTTGATTACAAACACTGTAATAGGTGTGCAATTGTAGTGCAACACCCATAGCAGGTTGAGTAGACCTGCCTTGTCTACTCCCATGAGCCACTTTCGTGGTTCCAATGTAGTCATGCCAGTGGTTATGTGAACAACGTGGTACATTAGATGTTTTGTCGCCAAGTGTGGGAACTTCTTAGTGTCAGCTAAGTCCCAATCTTCTAGTTTCAATAGTGGAACCCACCCCAAGTGCAGTCCTTCAAAGACAATCTCGTCCGGAAGCAGAGGTATGTGAAAGGCGACCTTGCTTTCATCAATGTCCTTTGGCACCTTAGTCTTGCCCTTGCATGGAGGGATGTACTCGGGCAACTTAATGATAGTTTCAGAACCCTCAACTTCAACTTCCTCCACTTCCACCCCCAAATCCTCATCATGCATCGGGATGTCCTCAATTTCTTCCTCCTCCAGCTCCAAGTTAATGGTTTTACCCTTTTCCTTTGTGGTGGGCTTGTCCTTCTGTGGGTTTCTTCTAGGCAATGCGTGCAGTGCTATCGCAGCCTACTTGCCCTTCTTATCCTTCACACTCTCCTTGGTCAGGGCAGGCTTTGGTCTAGGCATCCATGGTGACTTGGGGACTTCAGCTAGTACCTCTGCAACCTCTAGAGCAGCTCCCTCTACCTCCATAACAACCTCTGGAACAGCCCACTCAGATGTCACTGCTTTGGCATGAAATTGTGGTTGTACTCTAGAAACTGATCAAACACTGGGTAGTCAATCAATTCTTTGAAGAATGTGTAGGTCATGCATGTCTGAGAGCTCACCAACTCAATGTTCAAAATGCCAAGTGTTTTTCGTTAGGCCTCCACCTATAATTTATAGGCCATTTTGAATAAAAATATGATTGTTCCCCCCACATTCAGTTCATTAATGCCGGATAGGCAACATATTTCCAAGGATCTTACCCATAAATTTTGTCTTAAATGATGGTCGCCAGCTCCATTTGGTTGCATTCTTATCGTCAAACCATGAACACTGATTTTAACAGTCACTTTTCGGTTGACCTATGTGATTTTTCCCTAGGTAGCGCAACTCTCTTCACGTTGTCGAGAACCCTGTGACATTTCCTCATTCCACACAATTCTCCAATTGTGTAGTTCCCCAATCCCAACAATGTAGTTTATAGTCTCACGCCTCCTTTCAGCTGCCTCGAGTGCTAAGACTATGCTACCTTCATATAGTCACCTGGCCGGATCACCAATGTATGGCTTCAATCAGCTACCATTCACCTTTCCTGGGAAGGGATCCCCGTTCAATTTAACCAACTGAACTGCCCCACCATCGATAATCTCCTTAATGACATAGGGCCCTAGACAGTTCATTTTGAATTTCCCTAGAAATTTATCAAACTTGTTTTCATATAACAAAACCAGTTCATTTACCTTAAAGGTACGCAAATTAATGTGTCGATCATGCCATGCTTTTTCACGTTGCTTTTGGACCTGTTGGTGAATTCCAGCCAGAAATATTTCTTCCTCAAGCTCAGTAAGCTGTGCAAGCCTCTCTTCCAGGGCTCTGTGATCCTTCATACCTGTGAGTGCCTCTATGTGTAGACTAGGCACAATGTATTCCATGGGAATCACTGCTTCAACACCATATACAAGCCTAAAGGGTGTCTTTCCAGTCAACTTTTTGCATGTCATTTGATTGGCCCATAGTACGGCGGGTATGTGCAAGTCCCAATCACTTTTCTAAGCATTGCAAACCTTGGTCAACGTGTTCTCTAGTACCTTATTTAATGATTCCACCATCTGGTTAGCCTATGGGTGATAAGGCATGCTTTTCTGGTGTTATACCTGAAATTCCTCTGTCAGCACGCTGATCATTTCGTTCAGAAAGTGCATACCACGATCACTCATCAAGATCTTTGGACACCCAAATCACGTCAGTACATACTCAAAGAGAAACTTTGCAGTGGTCTCACCTATGTAGTCCTTCACAGGCTGTGCCTATGACCATTGAGTCAAATACTCAGTCGTGGTGGTAATGTATCGTGCTCCTGTCTTCTTCCCTTGGGGCTAAATGGGTCCCACAAAATCTATCGCCCATTTCTCGAAAGGTTGTAACATCATCTATGGGTTCAAAGGCAGTTCATCTCTCCACGATGGCCTGCCAGTCCTTTGACACACATCACATGCCTTGCAGTAAGCTTTTGAATCTTGATGGAGGGTTGGCCACCACAATCCTGCGTGCAGAGTGTTTTGTGTGGTCGCCCTTCCTCTGTAATGCCCTCCCGCGATGCCCCCATGAGCATTTGTGAGAATAATTCTACTTTTAAACTTCAGTACATATCATCGTAATACGTCATCAAACCCCATTTTGTACAGATGTTAGGCAATGACAGAAAAGTCTATCGCGCATACCACTAAATCATTTTTCTGCTGGGTGGTGTAGCTTTCCAGGGCAGTTCCTGTCGTTAGGAAGTGTATGATGTCTTCAAATTGACCATCCATGATGCGCATTGTAAATAGTTGCACGCTAGGCAATCCCTCCTCCAAATTAGTGGGCTCTTCCCTTGTTTTGATGTGCGAGAGATGGTCTAGTCCCGCGTTTAGTCATCCAGGCTTCACAATAACTCCAAAATCATACTCTTAGAACAATAACAACCACCTACAGATTCTCCTTGCCAACACAGGCTTATTGATCATGTATTTCAATGCAAAATGATCTGTATACATCTTAAAATGTCCACCAGCAAATAGTGTCTAAACTTCTGGAGTGTGTATACCATGGCTAATCCTTCACGCTCGATGGTGGAATAGTTCTTCTCAGCCTTGGATAACCTCCTACTTTCGAACGCTATAAGATGGTCCAATTCTCCTCCATCGGCCTATGTCAGTACTGCTTCTAGTGCTATACATGACATGTCTACATGTACATGAAATTCCTTCTTCCAATCCGAGAAGACTAAAATCAGTGCGGTGACCATTTTCCTTTCAATACATCCAAGCTTTTCTGACAGTCCTCATTCCAACAGAACGTGACATCCTTTTTCAAAAAATTCTCCATAGGTGCAGTGATCTGGGCATAGCCCTTGATAAACTTCATGTAGTACCTAATATGTCCCAAGGTTGTGCATAGTTGTTTCACACTCCTCGGTGCCTCCAAGTTAAGTATCACTATGATCTTTGTGGGATCTATCATCAGTCCCTGTTTACAAACCACATGACCCAACAGAGTCCCAAAAGGAACACAAAACATACATTTCTTCAGATTCAACACAATCTGGTACCTTTGACAAGTATCTAGCATTAAGCGCAAACTTGCCACATGGCGTTTTACCAACCTAAACATATTCCAGTCATCAAAGTACACCTCCAGAAACTTATGAACAAAGTATTTGAATGTAGCAATGGCTACGCATGAAAAAATTGCAAGCGCATTCTTTAATCCGAAACACATTACAGTGTACTGAAAACATCCCCATTCAGTCGCAAAGGTCATCTTGCTTCTATCTTCAGGCACGATTTTGATTTGATGGTACCTAGAAAACCCATCAGTGAAGGAGTATGCTTCCTGGCCACCTACACTATCCAATACCTCATCAGTGAATGGAGTTGGGAAAGGATCATGCACACAGGCGTTATTCAACTTCTTGAGATCTACACATATCCTTATTTCATCCTTTTGCTTCTTTTCCTGTACCACCATTGGGCTTACCCAATTAGATTCTTCTACGTGCTCAATGATGCATGTCATGAGCATCTTATCTAACTCTAAGAAGACCTTCTCCTTATACTTCGGACTGAGACGATAATGTATTTTCTTAACCGACTTCGAGTCAGGTTTAACGTGATGTTCATAATGCTCAGGTCTCCTATTATCCCCTTTAACTCTGTAAACTTGGTAGGGAACAAATCCTGGTATTCGCAGAGCAATTCAACAACCTTATCTACCATTGTGTCATCCCAGTAATCTCAAATCTTCGCAAATTTGGGCTCTGCCTCCATACCAATATTTACCTGTTTCATTTTTAGTGGCACTGTTATATTAGGAATCTCGATTTGGGATACCTCGACCTTGTAGTGACCCTTGGTTTTAGGGATATTAATATTTCATGGGTTCTCATCTTCTTCTTCAATAGTCACGTTATATCATTCCAACACGTGGCTCAGCTGAGTAGTCCAATTGGGTTGAACCAGATCCAAAGGATCCTGCGATATCCTAAAGGTTGCTGCTTTAACTTCTTGTAGCGATTCGTCAATATTCTCAAACCCATCTTCAAAGTTGAACGTCATTATGAAACCTTCATGCAGAATATCCCATCTTCGTGTGTCATGGCAAAGCTATCTCTCTAAGTACCAGTGCATCGAGATGACATCCAAGGTGTGACAGAACAAGTGCACCCGTTCAAATTCGGGCTTTGTTCCATAGGCTTTAGCCCATTTGGCCAAGTGTGCACACGGATCATCCTTCCCTTCATACTTGTCTTTCACTCATACCTTTAGCTTCCTAAAGTGTGTTCTCATCATCCTCCTACACTTCCGCCAATAATCAAAACTACCCTTGTGCGTACCCCACCATCTCACAGGCGTATCACGCAATGCCCAGTCCAAAGCCTAGAAGCACTGCTTCTCTGGTACTTCCCTCTCAAATGCATCCAAAAACACATCCAAATCATTCAAGCCATCATAAGTGGGCATATTTCTTACCTCTGACGACATACAATGCAGCGACCGGGTCATCATGTTACAACTCAACGTGGTTACTTCATGTTGCCAATTCTATCAGTGCTCTAATTCTTCATCTGAGTCTAAGTCGTAGGAACTCTCACGATCCCATGTAATTCATCCATCTGTTGTTAGATTCACCCAATCTTGGTCTCGTGTTGTTATCTTATATATGTAGTCCAAATCGTCATCACTTTCGTAATCGCGTACTGGTTCCATATAGCACAATCCTTTAGCAGGATCTAGGGGTACTATTACACGAAGTGATTTCTTTTCAAATATCATCTTTCACTTATTTAGGTTGATTACCCCATTCATGCCAATAGCCCAATTAATGCCAAGGAGTGCAGGGTAGGGGTTGTTGTCATCCACAATTTCTATTACTTCAAAATTAGCCAATGTGCTCGTGCCTTCAATATCTACAACTACTCCTTGCAGCTGTCCTATGGGGATTATCTTCTATTGATTTTCCATCCTTAACTGAATCGGAGACCACTACAGCGCAGGTCTCCCCTTCCACTCCCAAGTCTACTTTGGCAAAATGTTTGCATCTAACCCCAGATCCATAATAATCTGATCCATTTCATATTCTCCTATCTGTACAGTGAGTCTCATCTCACAGCCTGTCCTTGCTTTACGCTTACCAATCTTCTATACTATGTGTGGTCCACCTGGAGTGTTTTTGGCGCATCTATTTATAAGTTCTTGTAACCCCTTCACAACCTTGCTATCATGCAGCAGCTTCATGCAGGTCTCTAGAAAGGTCATAAGCATAGAAGGGTCCATTTCCTGAACAGGCTTATCCCGGCTCCCTGAGGTAGAGGCCTTAGCGAAGCTCTTTTTTGCTTCCATGAACATTTTGCATGCACACTCCAAATCAAATTCAACCTCCTTCACTGGAGATTTGCAAACCCATGCATTGTCTTTGATTTTTTCCCCCTTATCGTCGCCTGTTGCAATTCCACTTCGGAGCACTACATTCACATTCGGATCCTCTTTGCGAGGCTCATCCCTCATCATCTGTAGGTTCTGAGTCAGCTGTGATGGTATCAACCCTTTATCATGTATCCTCGCTATCAGTGTAGGACATTCCTCTGTCTCATGATCAAACTGAGTACAATATTTGCATGAGGGACGCATTGGGTTAGTGCATTCACGAACATAGTGTCATGGTCCTCCACAATTATAAAATATCAGCTCTCCCCGACCTCTGCTAGGTCCTCCTCTTCCTTGGCCTCGTCTGCGCCCCTGAAAGCCTATTCACGCCATCCCATCGCTCTGGTCAGGGGGATACATTTCTGTGTGAACTCTATAGGTAGGTGTTCTATCCATCGTCAATTCATAACTTTGGCAATTGCGCTCATCATGCCCTACCGAACTTCAGAAGTTTCAAAATAGTTGTTGCAGTGTTTGTACAAACTTCTGTAGCAAATGATAGTTATTAGTTGTATGTTTCCCTGCTACCTGACATATAGCGCACCACAATACAGGCCCTGTGTTCAGTTCTTCTTGGGCTTCCAGCCTCAAAGGCATCGGTCCTCCTCCTGCAATATAGTTCGCAAAGACCAGGTAGTGGTCTTTGTCATGCCCCTGACCTTTACATTTCACGCACCATATCTCTTCATGCGCCTCTGGTTGAATTGTTCTGTCCTGCTTCAAACTTTTCATTTTGAGGCAAAGATTTTGCAACTGCGCATGGATCTGCTGAACCCCCAGATTTAGATCTTGCATCAGTGTTTCATGTGGTGTTATTGCAATCTCCAAGGCCTCTTCCTGAGTCATAATCTTCTGTTGTGACAGTGCAACCCTTAGGTGAGGTAGGAGCAAAGCCACAAACCACTCGTGGTGATGTCCATCTGTTAAGTTCATATTAGCTTCATGGATTTTACACTTCAATCTCTAATCTAATTCCCAAGGTGTCTCACTTGGTTTCATCGTGATTTCCTTGAACCCCACAATTGACTGTGCCTCAGATTTAGGCCTATTGAACTCTTTATTTAGCGTGCTTTGGATCTCTGCCAACCAAAAATTTGGGTTATCATTACAGTACTTGATGTACCAAGTTAGTGTGTGATCCTGTAAAGCACTAACCAATGTTGCCTTCTTCATGTGATCGTCTGTGATGCCCTGAGCTTCCCATATAGCTTTTATGACAAACTAGAACTGGTCTGGGTCCTCATTTTCCAAGTCCTTAAACAAAGGCAACTTCATTAAATTTTCCATGTTGAATTGTGGTGGAGGTGGTGGTGGTGTGGGCGAAGTCACACGGGGCGATGGTAGTCAAGGTGGAGGTGGTGTGGGTGCCAAGGGGGTAGTTGCGGGAACCCTCGTTTTATCAACTGAACTGCACTTCATGGAGAAGCCTGTGCTACTCCCTCTTCGTCACTCAAAGGAGGTGAAATCAGTGGGCTATATTCGGGACCATTTCTTTCTTCATTCCTGTAACTCCTTCCACTTCACATAGATCCAAACATCAAGGTAGTTTCATAACTCGTTTTTCGCTCAATAACATCTTAGTCCAAGTATTTAAAGACTTGAAGTACTTACCTCGTAGACCTTTCAAAAAGCGCTGCTCTACCTTGCTATAATTGATTAAGGTATCGACCTCGAATTCTGTCACAAACCCCCTTATGATACAAACGAGCCAATGATCGACAACATGGGAGATATTATCCTCAAAGGCTTCTAGTCTCTATACTAACTCTGGGGTCCAAACAATAGGACCATCAAGCCTCCACTTCCTTGGCTATCCTCTAGCTTCATGATCCACTCGTATAACTCAACTAGAAAGGAACAGAAAAAGATATTTTGGATTTCTATATACAAGTACCTATCTAGCCATTGTTCCTTTATCGGTCGTGGATTTTTGTTCTCCTACACTACGAATTCATGGATCTTCCTATCCAACCAATCTTCAACCTATTTATTAGTTGGATTCCAGTGATACAACATCACACATCTCTCATGCAGATTTCGGTCCTGGAAACGGAACCATTTGTTGGCTTTGTGGGCCCTGACCCAGGTTCAATGTTAGTTAGCTAAACAAATCCCTACACTATTGGCCCTTTTGGCATCAGCCCACGGAGCGCGGATCGAAGTCTCACCCGAAGCAGTATGGGGGATGCTGGAACCAAGTTTTCGCACCCTGAGATGGTTGTGATGCCAGCCTATACCCTCTTCCCCTACTTTCGTGCAGGTCATTAAGCCTTAGGGCTCTGTCAGTCTATGCTTTATTTCATCCTTCAGTACCTCCACGAAGGTGTATGATTGACCTTCATGCAGCCCTAACCCATGGCCCAGGTATTTTTCCGCAGCTATGACAATGTATTGTATAGGTTCCCAAGTTATCCCAAGTGTTTTACTTATCTTACTACTCAATCATAGTTAGCACAACGTAAACTGATATCCTTACTTGCATTCAATTAATTGATACAATCATGTATATTTGCGCATCAAATAAACATTGTAAATTAAACCCAAAACGCAATATAATCAGATGCATCAACAGGAACTAAATACACAGTAATTGAAAAATACTTCTCTTTATTGATATCTTCTAGCTTAATACAGACTCTATCTACCTTGCGCACACAGCTATAGGAGTCCACGCACTCAGTTGCGGACTTCCACCCTAGGCCTCTACGCACTCAGCTGCAGAGCCTCTACCTACGCTAAGACCCAATAACACTTAGACTTCTCTACTCTACTTCGCTACTTTCTTCCTTTCTTCACTACCTAGATCTTACTTACTTAACTCCTTTTTATAAAATCCCATGGTCTATAGACCATGGGTGGATATTTACAGTTGACTTTACACTTTATAAAATAAGGGTAGACAACCCTTTATGGCTCTTGACATTTTTGCACTTCACGACCACAAAATGTGGAGACTTTACAACTTTATTACAAAATTGTCCCAAAATATGGGCTTTTAGCCCCAAAACTACCCTTGGGGGAACCCATTCCCAACACCCACATTGGGTTTTTTCCTTGCCACCTCTGGTGTCCTCTTGTCTTGGATTATCTTATGCATTTTGTTTCATGTTCTATCTACTTTTATTGTCAATGTGATTAATGGTTAACGTGATTGCTACTAGAAATCTAAATTGGAAACTACTATTGCGCTGCTTAAGGAACATTGAAGTAATTGTGCTAAGCATAGAACATACCATTGTTAAATAAAATTAACATGGTATCAGAGCCCAGGTGAAGATAAAGCCCAAGCAAGGGAGAAAAAAGAAATCATTAAGAAAAGAGTTGTTGGACAAGAATATTGGTCTAGCTTCAATGACGATGACTACATCATACTTCAAATCTGAGGATAAGCTCAAGGAAAAATCTGACTATCATGCATAGAAGATGACTTTGGACTTGAATTTGGAAGAGAATGGTGTTATTGACTACGTGCAAGGAAAAGTGGTGGATCCTCCTCCAAACCCACCAGTTGCTGCAAAGACAAAGTACAAGAAAG
>APFE031313849.1:45164-66096 GCA_000404065.3 Pinus taeda
TTTGTCAAGCCCCATACCTCTGCGCTTCATGTCAAAACCTCAAAGGGAGAGAAAGTCACTTAAAAACATGTTTATCTCTGGGTACGCAGATTCTCTCTACCTTTCCTGCGTGTACGCACTCCATATACATTAGACCTGCGTAGTAATACGCTCTGTATACTAAAGCTAGGGTGCGTACCCCTGTAAAAGTCAAAAGGCGCAAGTTTCATCTTTAAAAAGTTAATTGTGGTCACTTCTAGAGCCTTCTAGAAGAGTTCTTGACGTGTTTGAGCGCCTCCAGATGGTTCATGCACCCCTATGATAGAGGAGCTTATCCCATCAAGAGAGGAGCTACCACATCCAAAAGAGGGAGTATCCCATTGATGTTGGAACTGAATAACCTCCTCTAGAATACTATAAATACAGGCATTGGGCCAAAGGAGGGGAGGTTGAAAGCTGAACATTCTAAAGGGTAAATGCTGCTGGAATTAAGACTTCCATTGTTGACTTGTGAGGAGAGATCACTATCCTTCCTTGTTGCATAGTGGGAGTGGGTGAGCTTGTCAAAGTAGAGGAAATCTCTTGCTGGACCCTGGGAGGAGCTTGCACAATACCAAGGCTCAGGTTGTAATGGTTCCTTTGATTATTTAATACAAATAAGTCCATTCTTCTCAATGATTTGTTAATGAATTATTTCGTACATTCCTTGGTCAGTATGATAGATATATTTTGTTTTATAATGGATATTCAGATGCTATGTAATTGTTTGCCTTGTTAGTGAATGCAGGTCTGAAGGTGAAGGAGGAGCTCATCCGAATCAACAAGACTGGACTACTACAACAAGCATTGGACCTAAGGTAAGATCGAGAACATTTGATTTCTTGTAAAATGATGTGTATCTAGAGAAGGATAGCTCTTATTTGGTTTGTTTGTCATTAGAGAGTCTTAGACTCCTAGGAAGGTTAGATTTGTCCGCAAGTATAACTCATTCCGCGTGACAAGGCCACATATTTTGG
The DNA here is from genome assembly GCA_000404065.3 of Pinus taeda. Taxonomy (NCBI): domain Eukaryota; kingdom Viridiplantae; phylum Streptophyta; class Pinopsida; order Pinales; family Pinaceae; genus Pinus; species Pinus taeda. Next base: position 46,160 of record APFE031313849.1, read on the forward strand.
CATAGAAACCGAGGAATTATGTGCACTCTAACTGTAGGCAAAAATTACAGATTGACCACAAGGTTGACCAAGTTTGACCACAAATTCTATGATTTTTTTTAGCTAAATTTGATCGTTGTTGGAGGTTGAATTTGACTGGGGAAGACCAAGCTATTTTTAGGATAATTTATTTCTGTTTTGACCAACACTAACTTTCTGGTTAGGGCTAAAGTTTGACTACAGAAATTGACATGGTTTTTTTGAATTTGAATTGGGAAAGTCAATTTGACTATTGCACTCTCTCTCTTTGCTAAAGATATTGATATAATAATAAGAAAAATTAATCAAAGGGTTTTCCCCATTGTTGGCTTTATGGGTCCTGACCTAGGTTCAGCATTAGTTAGCCAAACAAATCCCTACACTACTGGCCCTTTTGGCATCAGCGTGCGGAGCGCGAACCGAAGTCTCACCTGAAGCAGTATGGGGGGATTTTGGAACCAAGTTTCCGCACCCTGAGATGGTCATGATGTTGGCTTATACCCTCTTCCCCTACTTTCGCACAGGTCGCTAAGCCTTAGGGATCTGTTAGTCTACCCTTTATTCTGTCCTTCAGTACCTCCATGAAGGTGTATGATTGATCTTTGCACAACCCTAACTCATGGTTCAAGTACTTTCACATAGCTATGACAATGTATTGTATAGGTTCCCAAGTTATCCCAAGTATTTTACTTATCTTACTACTCAATCACAATTAGCGCCGCATAAACTTTTACCCTTCCTTGCATTCAATTAACCGATACAATCACATATATTCGCGCATCAAATAAACATTGTAAATTAAACCCAAAACACAATATAATCAGATGCATTAACAGGAAATAAATACATAGTAATTGCAGAATACTTCTCTTTATTGATATCTTCCAATTTAATACAGACTCTATCTGCCCTACACACATAGCTGCAGAGGTCTGTGCACTCAGTTGCAGACTTCCACCCTAAGCCTTTGTGCACTCAACTGGAGAGCCTCTACCTATGCTAAGACCCAAGAACACTTAGACTTCTCTACTCTACTTCACTACTTTCTTCCTTTATTCACTACCTAGAGCTTACTTACTTAGATCCTTTTTATACAATCCCATGGTTTGCAGACCATGTTACACTTTACAAAATAAGGGCAGCCAAACCTTTATGACTCTTGACACCTTCGTGCTTTGCGACCATAAAATGCAGAGACTTTACAACTTCATTATAAATTTTTCCAAAAACATGGGCTTTTAGCCCCAAAACTTCCCTCGGGGGAACACGTTCCCAATAGGCCCCCAACACCAACATGGTGACTCACCCTCGAGTCACTCTGTGGGTGCAAAGACCTTGGTGCGAAGACCTCCCAGCTCGACCTGTATGACGGAAACCTCGACGGTGCATTGTGTGGCTGCCTGCTTTACTTCTTCAACCAACTGCTTTGTTGTTGGTCCTGAACTATCAACCTGAAGCTTCTGCTGAGTTGCTTATAAATTAGCAAGCTTGCCTTAAATGGAGGGTGTGACTGAATAAGCTTCATCCAACCAGGGCTTCAATCACGTCTTCAATACGCCTCTTTGTGTTGCATTGTGTCGACCTATTCCTACAATGTTTTGGCTTCCTGCAACTTCGACAATCTTTGTGTGAGAGCGACGGTGCGTGCTGTACCTTTTACTTTGTCATAGCGCTGCGGTAGGTCTCGCACTGATATACATTAGGATCCTCCTGCGGGCTTGATGGGACCTCGAACGACTATTCAAAAAGCCATGTGCAGTCAGCTACTGCATTGTGTATAGCCGCTTTCACCTCTGTGACAGCAGTTGCGTGCTCCTCCTTTACTTCCAGTGGAGTTGAAGGTTGGGCCTTCAATTGTAAATCTGTAATCTGTAGGTTCAGCTCTAGCTGAACCTTAGCCAACTCTATGTGAGAGTCACGCACCCTATAGAAAGCTTATGAATGCACACGTCGACCAGTTCTCCCTCGGGAATGGCCAACTCCGAGACCATTTAGCATGCTTCCTCCATGACCTGAACTATGTGCTTGTTTCAATCAGTTACCTTGATCACAACGATGATGGCAGAGTCTCGCTGTAGGTCCAGCTACACATTATTGATATGTTATTCACTGATCACCTACACAGCACATTATTCACGGGCCCTCATCTCCGCGATCACTCCATCCTGTAGTAGTTGGAGCACCTCACCAAGAAGTGCTACGAAGTTCAACCCCACTCCCTTGAGGGTGCTGACAACGAGCCTGTCAGCTTCATTTTCTGGGGTCAGTGCTCCATCCGGCAACACTATCACTTGGGAGTCCTTCGCACGCAGCATCTCGACAACTTCTGAAGTACCGATAGTGAGGCTGGTGGACACCATTCTAGCCTATGATGAGCGGATCTGTAGCTCATGCAGACCCGTCTAGATGGCTCCCAATAGTTGTTGTTGCTACTGCTCGAACTACTGCATTACCTCCGCGGTGACATCCCGCACTGTCTCTCCAATGTCATTCAAATCTCCCTCTGTGAGGGTGATTGGGTCCTGCAACGTCTTATTAGACTTGGATTGCTTCTGCAGCCCCACTTTTTCTCATTCTCTTGGATGTTTGATGTAGTACAATGCCATCTGTGGGTCCGCTCCATGCTTCTTTGTTTGCTCATTCATTTCTTCCTCTGTTTCAGGTGAAAGTGACCTTGCACCTTTGGCAGAGCCATGCTCTATTTTGCCTATCTGCTTTTCCACCTACTGGGAAGCATCGCGCTTTGCCTGGGCCTTGGCAGCAGCCTCCTTCTTCTTCTTCTCAACTAGTTGCTCCATCTTGAGCTTGGCCTCCTCCTTTTTGCGCTGTGTGGCAGACTTGCTTGACTCCACCACCAAGTCTGAAGCAATGCACCACTCCGTTGGATGATGATCAAGAACTACATCAATCACGTCATCTGTTACCAAATAAGGCAAGTCATGCCACATCTGCTTAGGGTCCTTCCGTGCCCTAATCGATACGCATTGAAAGTCTGCCTTGAACTGCATATACTCCTGCACTTTGGCAAACATAGTAGGCGATAATCACGGTTTGCGATTGATAGCCATGCATATATTCATTTCCATCAAGATCCAAAATATCTTTCTATCCTTGATGCACTGAGCATCCTTGGTCACCCACAACAAAGTGTACATTGCTGCTTCTGGCAGGTCCGGTGCAACCGAGGGGAATTGACTTTCTTTTGGCAGCTCCTAGGCTACCAAAACAACGGACAACAAGAGCCATGCATAGTGGAAGGTCTTGCTGAGCTCCTGTGCCTCACGGTAGTTCGCAAGGAACTCACTACAAAGATAGCGCACCCAATTAAACTGGACTCCTTTGGTGCATTGGGCCGCTAGAGTGATGACTGGTGCTGACATTTCATCTACGTGACTATTTCTCATAACTTTTCCTACAAAAATCTATGTGGCCACCTTGACCGCAAGATCACAGATACTCGAGATGGCATAGCCTCGCAGGTTTTTCACAAGCTTGAATTTCTCCTTCATGGCCTCTGCGAGGGCTTGTTCGCCACCTTTTCCGCCAAACATCATGGCCAGATTTTCTCCTATATAGGGAAGTCGTGTGATCCTATGGATAACCTATCGGTGATGGGTATCAGCTCCTCCAACTACAGACACCCATCGTGCACCAAGCATAGCAGCTGCTTGATTACAAACACTGTAATAGGTGTGCAATTGTAGTGCAACACCCATAGCAGGTTGAGTAGACCTGCCTTGTCTACTCCCATGAGCCACTTTCGTGGTTCCAATGTAGTCATGCCAGTGGTTATGTGAACAACGTGGTACATTAGATGTTTTGTCGCCAAGTGTGGGAACTTCTTAGTGTCAGCTAAGTCCCAATCTTCTAGTTTCAATAGTGGAACCCACCCCAAGTGCAGTCCTTCAAAGACAATCTCGTCCGGAAGCAGAGGTATGTGAAAGGCGACCTTGCTTTCATCAATGTCCTTTGGCACCTTAGTCTTGCCCTTGCATGGAGGGATGTACTCGGGCAACTTAATGATAGTTTCAGAACCCTCAACTTCAACTTCCTCCACTTCCACCCCCAAATCCTCATCATGCATCGGGATGTCCTCAATTTCTTCCTCCTCCAGCTCCAAGTTAATGGTTTTACCCTTTTCCTTTGTGGTGGGCTTGTCCTTCTGTGGGTTTCTTCTAGGCAATGCGTGCAGTGCTATCGCAGCCTACTTGCCCTTCTTATCCTTCACACTCTCCTTGGTCAGGGCAGGCTTTGGTCTAGGCATCCATGGTGACTTGGGGACTTCAGCTAGTACCTCTGCAACCTCTAGAGCAGCTCCCTCTACCTCCATAACAACCTCTGGAACAGCCCACTCAGATGTCACTGCTTTGGCATGAAATTGTGGTTGTACTCTAGAAACTGATCAAACACTGGGTAGTCAATCAATTCTTTGAAGAATGTGTAGGTCATGCATGTCTGAGAGCTCACCAACTCAATGTTCAAAATGCCAAGTGTTTTTCGTTAGGCCTCCACCTATAATTTATAGGCCATTTTGAATAAAAATATGATTGTTCCCCCCACATTCAGTTCATTAATGCCGGATAGGCAACATATTTCCAAGGATCTTACCCATAAATTTTGTCTTAAATGATGGTCGCCAGCTCCATTTGGTTGCATTCTTATCGTCAAACCATGAACACTGATTTTAACAGTCACTTTTCGGTTGACCTATGTGATTTTTCCCTAGGTAGCGCAACTCTCTTCACGTTGTCGAGAACCCTGTGACATTTCCTCATTCCACACAATTCTCCAATTGTGTAGTTCCCCAATCCCAACAATGTAGTTTATAGTCTCACGCCTCCTTTCAGCTGCCTCGAGTGCTAAGACTATGCTACCTTCATATAGTCACCTGGCCGGATCACCAATGTATGGCTTCAATCAGCTACCATTCACCTTTCCTGGGAAGGGATCCCCGTTCAATTTAACCAACTGAACTGCCCCACCATCGATAATCTCCTTAATGACATAGGGCCCTAGACAGTTCATTTTGAATTTCCCTAGAAATTTATCAAACTTGTTTTCATATAACAAAACCAGTTCATTTACCTTAAAGGTACGCAAATTAATGTGTCGATCATGCCATGCTTTTTCACGTTGCTTTTGGACCTGTTGGTGAATTCCAGCCAGAAATATTTCTTCCTCAAGCTCAGTAAGCTGTGCAAGCCTCTCTTCCAGGGCTCTGTGATCCTTCATACCTGTGAGTGCCTCTATGTGTAGACTAGGCACAATGTATTCCATGGGAATCACTGCTTCAACACCATATACAAGCCTAAAGGGTGTCTTTCCAGTCAACTTTTTGCATGTCATTTGATTGGCCCATAGTACGGCGGGTATGTGCAAGTCCCAATCACTTTTCTAAGCATTGCAAACCTTGGTCAACGTGTTCTCTAGTACCTTATTTAATGATTCCACCATCTGGTTAGCCTATGGGTGATAAGGCATGCTTTTCTGGTGTTATACCTGAAATTCCTCTGTCAGCACGCTGATCATTTCGTTCAGAAAGTGCATACCACGATCACTCATCAAGATCTTTGGACACCCAAATCACGTCAGTACATACTCAAAGAGAAACTTTGCAGTGGTCTCACCTATGTAGTCCTTCACAGGCTGTGCCTATGACCATTGAGTCAAATACTCAGTCGTGGTGGTAATGTATCGTGCTCCTGTCTTCTTCCCTTGGGGCTAAATGGGTCCCACAAAATCTATCGCCCATTTCTCGAAAGGTTGTAACATCATCTATGGGTTCAAAGGCAGTTCATCTCTCCACGATGGCCTGCCAGTCCTTTGACACACATCACATGCCTTGCAGTAAGCTTTTGAATCTTGATGGAGGGTTGGCCACCACAATCCTGCGTGCAGAGTGTTTTGTGTGGTCGCCCTTCCTCTGTAATGCCCTCCCGCGATGCCCCCATGAGCATTTGTGAGAATAATTCTACTTTTAAACTTCAGTACATATCATCGTAATACGTCATCAAACCCCATTTTGTACAGATGTTAGGCAATGACAGAAAAGTCTATCGCGCATACCACTAAATCATTTTTCTGCTGGGTGGTGTAGCTTTCCAGGGCAGTTCCTGTCGTTAGGAAGTGTATGATGTCTTCAAATTGACCATCCATGATGCGCATTGTAAATAGTTGCACGCTAGGCAATCCCTCCTCCAAATTAGTGGGCTCTTCCCTTGTTTTGATGTGCGAGAGATGGTCTAGTCCCGCGTTTAGTCATCCAGGCTTCACAATAACTCCAAAATCATACTCTTAGAACAATAACAACCACCTACAGATTCTCCTTGCCAACACAGGCTTATTGATCATGTATTTCAATGCAAAATGATCTGTATACATCTTAAAATGTCCACCAGCAAATAGTGTCTAAACTTCTGGAGTGTGTATACCATGGCTAATCCTTCACGCTCGATGGTGGAATAGTTCTTCTCAGCCTTGGATAACCTCCTACTTTCGAACGCTATAAGATGGTCCAATTCTCCTCCATCGGCCTATGTCAGTACTGCTTCTAGTGCTATACATGACATGTCTACATGTACATGAAATTCCTTCTTCCAATCCGAGAAGACTAAAATCAGTGCGGTGACCATTTTCCTTTCAATACATCCAAGCTTTTCTGACAGTCCTCATTCCAACAGAACGTGACATCCTTTTTCAAAAAATTCTCCATAGGTGCAGTGATCTGGGCATAGCCCTTGATAAACTTCATGTAGTACCTAATATGTCCCAAGGTTGTGCATAGTTGTTTCACACTCCTCGGTGCCTCCAAGTTAAGTATCACTATGATCTTTGTGGGATCTATCATCAGTCCCTGTTTACAAACCACATGACCCAACAGAGTCCCAAAAGGAACACAAAACATACATTTCTTCAGATTCAACACAATCTGGTACCTTTGACAAGTATCTAGCATTAAGCGCAAACTTGCCACATGGCGTTTTACCAACCTAAACATATTCCAGTCATCAAAGTACACCTCCAGAAACTTATGAACAAAGTATTTGAATGTAGCAATGGCTACGCATGAAAAAATTGCAAGCGCATTCTTTAATCCGAAACACATTACAGTGTACTGAAAACATCCCCATTCAGTCGCAAAGGTCATCTTGCTTCTATCTTCAGGCACGATTTTGATTTGATGGTACCTAGAAAACCCATCAGTGAAGGAGTATGCTTCCTGGCCACCTACACTATCCAATACCTCATCAGTGAATGGAGTTGGGAAAGGATCATGCACACAGGCGTTATTCAACTTCTTGAGATCTACACATATCCTTATTTCATCCTTTTGCTTCTTTTCCTGTACCACCATTGGGCTTACCCAATTAGATTCTTCTACGTGCTCAATGATGCATGTCATGAGCATCTTATCTAACTCTAAGAAGACCTTCTCCTTATACTTCGGACTGAGACGATAATGTATTTTCTTAACCGACTTCGAGTCAGGTTTAACGTGATGTTCATAATGCTCAGGTCTCCTATTATCCCCTTTAACTCTGTAAACTTGGTAGGGAACAAATCCTGGTATTCGCAGAGCAATTCAACAACCTTATCTACCATTGTGTCATCCCAGTAATCTCAAATCTTCGCAAATTTGGGCTCTGCCTCCATACCAATATTTACCTGTTTCATTTTTAGTGGCACTGTTATATTAGGAATCTCGATTTGGGATACCTCGACCTTGTAGTGACCCTTGGTTTTAGGGATATTAATATTTCATGGGTTCTCATCTTCTTCTTCAATAGTCACGTTATATCATTCCAACACGTGGCTCAGCTGAGTAGTCCAATTGGGTTGAACCAGATCCAAAGGATCCTGCGATATCCTAAAGGTTGCTGCTTTAACTTCTTGTAGCGATTCGTCAATATTCTCAAACCCATCTTCAAAGTTGAACGTCATTATGAAACCTTCATGCAGAATATCCCATCTTCGTGTGTCATGGCAAAGCTATCTCTCTAAGTACCAGTGCATCGAGATGACATCCAAGGTGTGACAGAACAAGTGCACCCGTTCAAATTCGGGCTTTGTTCCATAGGCTTTAGCCCATTTGGCCAAGTGTGCACACGGATCATCCTTCCCTTCATACTTGTCTTTCACTCATACCTTTAGCTTCCTAAAGTGTGTTCTCATCATCCTCCTACACTTCCGCCAATAATCAAAACTACCCTTGTGCGTACCCCACCATCTCACAGGCGTATCACGCAATGCCCAGTCCAAAGCCTAGAAGCACTGCTTCTCTGGTACTTCCCTCTCAAATGCATCCAAAAACACATCCAAATCATTCAAGCCATCATAAGTGGGCATATTTCTTACCTCTGACGACATACAATGCAGCGACCGGGTCATCATGTTACAACTCAACGTGGTTACTTCATGTTGCCAATTCTATCAGTGCTCTAATTCTTCATCTGAGTCTAAGTCGTAGGAACTCTCACGATCCCATGTAATTCATCCATCTGTTGTTAGATTCACCCAATCTTGGTCTCGTGTTGTTATCTTATATATGTAGTCCAAATCGTCATCACTTTCGTAATCGCGTACTGGTTCCATATAGCACAATCCTTTAGCAGGATCTAGGGGTACTATTACACGAAGTGATTTCTTTTCAAATATCATCTTTCACTTATTTAGGTTGATTACCCCATTCATGCCAATAGCCCAATTAATGCCAAGGAGTGCAGGGTAGGGGTTGTTGTCATCCACAATTTCTATTACTTCAAAATTAGCCAATGTGCTCGTGCCTTCAATATCTACAACTACTCCTTGCAGCTGTCCTATGGGGATTATCTTCTATTGATTTTCCATCCTTAACTGAATCGGAGACCACTACAGCGCAGGTCTCCCCTTCCACTCCCAAGTCTACTTTGGCAAAATGTTTGCATCTAACCCCAGATCCATAATAATCTGATCCATTTCATATTCTCCTATCTGTACAGTGAGTCTCATCTCACAGCCTGTCCTTGCTTTACGCTTACCAATCTTCTATACTATGTGTGGTCCACCTGGAGTGTTTTTGGCGCATCTATTTATAAGTTCTTGTAACCCCTTCACAACCTTGCTATCATGCAGCAGCTTCATGCAGGTCTCTAGAAAGGTCATAAGCATAGAAGGGTCCATTTCCTGAACAGGCTTATCCCGGCTCCCTGAGGTAGAGGCCTTAGCGAAGCTCTTTTTTGCTTCCATGAACATTTTGCATGCACACTCCAAATCAAATTCAACCTCCTTCACTGGAGATTTGCAAACCCATGCATTGTCTTTGATTTTTTCCCCCTTATCGTCGCCTGTTGCAATTCCACTTCGGAGCACTACATTCACATTCGGATCCTCTTTGCGAGGCTCATCCCTCATCATCTGTAGGTTCTGAGTCAGCTGTGATGGTATCAACCCTTTATCATGTATCCTCGCTATCAGTGTAGGACATTCCTCTGTCTCATGATCAAACTGAGTACAATATTTGCATGAGGGACGCATTGGGTTAGTGCATTCACGAACATAGTGTCATGGTCCTCCACAATTATAAAATATCAGCTCTCCCCGACCTCTGCTAGGTCCTCCTCTTCCTTGGCCTCGTCTGCGCCCCTGAAAGCCTATTCACGCCATCCCATCGCTCTGGTCAGGGGGATACATTTCTGTGTGAACTCTATAGGTAGGTGTTCTATCCATCGTCAATTCATAACTTTGGCAATTGCGCTCATCATGCCCTACCGAACTTCAGAAGTTTCAAAATAGTTGTTGCAGTGTTTGTACAAACTTCTGTAGCAAATGATAGTTATTAGTTGTATGTTTCCCTGCTACCTGACATATAGCGCACCACAATACAGGCCCTGTGTTCAGTTCTTCTTGGGCTTCCAGCCTCAAAGGCATCGGTCCTCCTCCTGCAATATAGTTCGCAAAGACCAGGTAGTGGTCTTTGTCATGCCCCTGACCTTTACATTTCACGCACCATATCTCTTCATGCGCCTCTGGTTGAATTGTTCTGTCCTGCTTCAAACTTTTCATTTTGAGGCAAAGATTTTGCAACTGCGCATGGATCTGCTGAACCCCCAGATTTAGATCTTGCATCAGTGTTTCATGTGGTGTTATTGCAATCTCCAAGGCCTCTTCCTGAGTCATAATCTTCTGTTGTGACAGTGCAACCCTTAGGTGAGGTAGGAGCAAAGCCACAAACCACTCGTGGTGATGTCCATCTGTTAAGTTCATATTAGCTTCATGGATTTTACACTTCAATCTCTAATCTAATTCCCAAGGTGTCTCACTTGGTTTCATCGTGATTTCCTTGAACCCCACAATTGACTGTGCCTCAGATTTAGGCCTATTGAACTCTTTATTTAGCGTGCTTTGGATCTCTGCCAACCAAAAATTTGGGTTATCATTACAGTACTTGATGTACCAAGTTAGTGTGTGATCCTGTAAAGCACTAACCAATGTTGCCTTCTTCATGTGATCGTCTGTGATGCCCTGAGCTTCCCATATAGCTTTTATGACAAACTAGAACTGGTCTGGGTCCTCATTTTCCAAGTCCTTAAACAAAGGCAACTTCATTAAATTTTCCATGTTGAATTGTGGTGGAGGTGGTGGTGGTGTGGGCGAAGTCACACGGGGCGATGGTAGTCAAGGTGGAGGTGGTGTGGGTGCCAAGGGGGTAGTTGCGGGAACCCTCGTTTTATCAACTGAACTGCACTTCATGGAGAAGCCTGTGCTACTCCCTCTTCGTCACTCAAAGGAGGTGAAATCAGTGGGCTATATTCGGGACCATTTCTTTCTTCATTCCTGTAACTCCTTCCACTTCACATAGATCCAAACATCAAGGTAGTTTCATAACTCGTTTTTCGCTCAATAACATCTTAGTCCAAGTATTTAAAGACTTGAAGTACTTACCTCGTAGACCTTTCAAAAAGCGCTGCTCTACCTTGCTATAATTGATTAAGGTATCGACCTCGAATTCTGTCACAAACCCCCTTATGATACAAACGAGCCAATGATCGACAACATGGGAGATATTATCCTCAAAGGCTTCTAGTCTCTATACTAACTCTGGGGTCCAAACAATAGGACCATCAAGCCTCCACTTCCTTGGCTATCCTCTAGCTTCATGATCCACTCGTATAACTCAACTAGAAAGGAACAGAAAAAGATATTTTGGATTTCTATATACAAGTACCTATCTAGCCATTGTTCCTTTATCGGTCGTGGATTTTTGTTCTCCTACACTACGAATTCATGGATCTTCCTATCCAACCAATCTTCAACCTATTTATTAGTTGGATTCCAGTGATACAACATCACACATCTCTCATGCAGATTTCGGTCCTGGAAACGGAACCATTTGTTGGCTTTGTGGGCCCTGACCCAGGTTCAATGTTAGTTAGCTAAACAAATCCCTACACTATTGGCCCTTTTGGCATCAGCCCACGGAGCGCGGATCGAAGTCTCACCCGAAGCAGTATGGGGGATGCTGGAACCAAGTTTTCGCACCCTGAGATGGTTGTGATGCCAGCCTATACCCTCTTCCCCTACTTTCGTGCAGGTCATTAAGCCTTAGGGCTCTGTCAGTCTATGCTTTATTTCATCCTTCAGTACCTCCACGAAGGTGTATGATTGACCTTCATGCAGCCCTAACCCATGGCCCAGGTATTTTTCCGCAGCTATGACAATGTATTGTATAGGTTCCCAAGTTATCCCAAGTGTTTTACTTATCTTACTACTCAATCATAGTTAGCACAACGTAAACTGATATCCTTACTTGCATTCAATTAATTGATACAATCATGTATATTTGCGCATCAAATAAACATTGTAAATTAAACCCAAAACGCAATATAATCAGATGCATCAACAGGAACTAAATACACAGTAATTGAAAAATACTTCTCTTTATTGATATCTTCTAGCTTAATACAGACTCTATCTACCTTGCGCACACAGCTATAGGAGTCCACGCACTCAGTTGCGGACTTCCACCCTAGGCCTCTACGCACTCAGCTGCAGAGCCTCTACCTACGCTAAGACCCAATAACACTTAGACTTCTCTACTCTACTTCGCTACTTTCTTCCTTTCTTCACTACCTAGATCTTACTTACTTAACTCCTTTTTATAAAATCCCATGGTCTATAGACCATGGGTGGATATTTACAGTTGACTTTACACTTTATAAAATAAGGGTAGACAACCCTTTATGGCTCTTGACATTTTTGCACTTCACGACCACAAAATGTGGAGACTTTACAACTTTATTACAAAATTGTCCCAAAATATGGGCTTTTAGCCCCAAAACTACCCTTGGGGGAACCCATTCCCAACACCCACATTGGGTTTTTTCCTTGCCACCTCTGGTGTCCTCTTGTCTTGGATTATCTTATGCATTTTGTTTCATGTTCTATCTACTTTTATTGTCAATGTGATTAATGGTTAACGTGATTGCTACTAGAAATCTAAATTGGAAACTACTATTGCGCTGCTTAAGGAACATTGAAGTAATTGTGCTAAGCATAGAACATACCATTGTTAACTAAAATTAACATGGTATCAGAGCCCAGGTGAAGATAAAGCCCAAGCAAGGGAGAAAAAAGAAATCATTAAGAAAAGAGTTGTTGGACAAGAATATTGGTCTAGCTTCAATGACGATGACTACATCATACTTCAAATCTGAGGATAAGCTCAAGGAAAAATCTGACTATCATGCATAGAAGATGACTTTGGACTTGAATTTGGAAGAGAATGGTGTTATTGACTACGTGCAAGGAAAAGTGGTGGATCCTCCTCCAAACCCACCAGTTGCTGCAAAGACAAAGTACAAGAAAGTGTTGTGCCCTACAACAACCCCCCATTTCATATCAATATTATCTCAAAAAACATAATATGAAATGGGTCCCTTTTTAATTTTTGTTTTTAATTGGTATCAATTTAAGTTCTATTCTAAAAGGCTCGAAGAAATAAAAGAAAACATTACCAAAAAGCCTCTTCAATAAACCAATCAAAAAACCTTAACATAAAACGATTAATCTTTTGTCCTTGCGATAAAGCGATCGCAAGATCGCATATCGCAACGACAAAGGAAACACAAATTGAGGACATTTTGATTTACTCCGATGTGAAATCGCTATCGGGTATCGTTAAGAAATGAAGGAATGCAGTTAAATCCCCTTTGCTTCGATGCGATGCGATATCGGCAATCGACAATTGGCGATAATGGCTAAACGCAAATAAGCTCCCTCTTGCCTCGATGCGATGCGATATCGCTATCGGAAATCGGCGATTGACTATGCACGCCTTCTTAACTGCCCCACTCGCTCCTCCCGACGCGATGCGATATCACTATTGGCGATCAGGGATTCCAAATGGAACCAAAACAATGACTTACGATTTTCCCTGACGCCCGATTGCGATAAAGGCAAAAAACACGGTTTTCAAAGCAAAACCATAAAGGTAGTTTAATACGATTTATTCGTAATTAAGGCACTATCTTTCGAAAAGCCGCTCATCCGCGTTCAGCCGCCAAATCACCCAAGGCATGCTTCAAATAAATCATTCGACCATTAATCGAAATGACTAGTATTAATGAGATTGACAGGCCTTAACGGCCATTTAATGAAAACAACAAGCTTGCGATCTATTCAGAGTTTTGATTCGAAGCCATCTTAAGTCAATCGATCACCATGAATTTATCAAGATATATATATCTCAGTCTATTCGATTCATGTTATTGTTTCCTTTATTACGCCTATCGTTCTCTCTGTGCAGAATTCTCCCGCAGAGACAGATTTGAGTGGAATGGGAAAGAAGTCCAAAAAGACTACAATGCCTTCCGCTTCACCAATTGCAGGGCAACCCATCGTTGATCCAGGCAGTAAAAAGAAAGGGCTTATATCAGACACTACCTGCCTGGGACTTACCAGAGCTACTTGGCAAGGAACATATAACTTTATTGAAGCCGAAGAGCCGAGGGTGGCGGGAATACAAGTCTCATGCGACAGCACTAGCAAATCTGAGGCTAATTAGAAAGACTTGGCCAATTCCTTTCTTCACAGAATAGCAGCCCGGGAGAAAATTCTCCCATATACGGATGTGGTAAGATGGGCGATTCAAGAGATCCCAATTACCGCTAGGACTTTCAGCACTATAGATGGGAGGATTTTTGGTTCTTTTCGAGCCGAAGATCTAAGGCAAATGTATCGTTTGCCAGCAGAAGAGAAGAAGTATAACACGACATTCCTAGAGAAGTTCCGAGCAGAAAATGAGACTAAGTTCGAACCAATTCGAGGTTGGAGACAAAATCTAGCAAAGCACAATCACGAATCTTCGGGTAAGTACTCAGTCGATTCTCTATGTTCTCCTTACTGCTATGCTGGGATTATGATGTGCAGACTATTGGGATTACATGATTCCGCCAATTTTACCATAGAAATGGCCCCCTTAATGGAGGCAGCATGTAGTGGCGAGATAATGGATTGGGCGGATATATTATCCGATAAGTTAGCCACTGCCATCCTTAATTTTAGATTTAATTCTCGCGTCACTGAAAGGTTCATTCTACCATTTTACTACAGTTCCTATGTATTAGACGTTTTATGTTTTAATTCTGAATTTCCTGTGCTCGGATGGAGGTGGACGTCGCAAGACCCCGCACCTGTCCACATATATCATCAAAAGTTGTGGAAGACCAACTACAAACACCACTTGTATCAAATATGGAATGGTTTCATGTTGCCTATTCATTATTCCATTTTTAATAAGCCTGCCCCGAAGATTTCTGAACAAGCAGGGGTGGATTTAACTGTTGTAGCAAGTTTGTTTCCACTATACATCCCTGATAAGTTACTTGCCAGGGAAGTAGCCTATCAGATCAATGCCAATGGGGTTACTCAGACCCTGAAAAAAAGGAAAGAAGCATGTTTGGCCCTCCTTTCCCCTGTGAAATGGTATTTACACTCTACATGATCTCAAACATGTAGAGAAGGAAGCTGAGAAGATATATTCGCTGACTCTGGCAACTCTGCCAAGCAGGCGATTCGATCCAAGGAAAATCACCTACAATGCACTCAACCAGGCCAAATTGGCCAAGTTCGAGCACAAAGAAGACAGATTTGAGGATTTGTTTGCATCAGTTGAGTCGCTATATCAAGTTAAATCGCTCGCCATAAACGAATACAACGATGAGGATCTAGCCAAATTTAACAGAATTAGAGAGCAGAGGTTGTAAACTCTGCCTTTAGACCTGTTAGCGACTACTCCAACAACGGCAAAATCAAGCGAGCCTGAACAACAACGTAATAAGCAACCTCCTATTACATCAAAGCAGCAAGACGAAGTGCATGACCAACGGCAGGAAGAAACCCAGGGAAACATGCAGTGACATGAAGAAATCCAAGCGAAAACTCAAGAAGAGAGCAGTTCAAGAGTTAATGATGATACCCAGATTGATCCGAATGTTCTCCAGCAATGGCAAGAATTCAACTCAATCATCGGCAATCTAGAATTCTCTAAAGATGATGAGGTTTCAAAAGAGGGTGACACACAGGAAGTGACATCAAAGAAGGTTTCGGGCGAAACCAACGACCCACCCAAATCAAAGGAAACGGAAATAATTCCTAAAGATCCATCGGGCGAAATCATTTTTCAAATAGAAGATATTCCTCCCTTGGATGTATTCTACAGCCCTAAGCATAAAGTTGTTGTAAAGCAACAGAGGAAGAGAAGAAGGGCTGATCAACCTTCTTTATTCCCTGAATTAACAGTAACGGGCAATGTTGTGTGGAAGGAAGAATTTGATCCCTCCGATGACTTGACAAAGCTATCGCAATATGTTGAAGCATATTCGACGGCAACCATAGATAAAGCATCAGAGGTGAGCAGTCTATTAAAGGCAAAAGATCAAGACATCGTTTTGCTACAGGCTCAATTGTCGGAAGCGCAGCAGAAGACAGAGCTGGCAGAGGCGCAATTGCTAGTACAACAACAAAATAATAATCATCTGACTAAGCAATTGCAAGAAGAAAAAAAGAGGATTGATGAAAGTGCAATCCAAAAGCAAAAGGAGCTATCGGCAGCATTGGCACAATTAAAAATATCAACTGAGGGAATGATAAAACCCAAAGATGAACAAATCGCTCAATTATCAACTCAATTTGAGCAAATGAAAAAGCTCCCTCAGGTAGATGAGTTTAAAGCAGAAGCGCTTCAATTAAATAAAGCATTGATAAATCAAATTAAGCTTCTATGTCAGCAAATCACCCAGGCAGAGCCATTGTGTGACTTAGTGGCATCCATAAGCGAAAAAATAGAAAAGGCAAGGACAGATTTGAATCAGGCCGAAGAAACATTGACAAATTTTCTGGAATGGAAAGATTCTGATCAGGGACAGGCAGCTAACCTACCAAGGATTTTGGAATCACATAAAGACATATTATTCACAGAATGGAAATCACAGTTAATGAAGGCAGAAAGAGCAATTTTAAGATGCAAGGCAACCACTAGTAATTTGGTTGAATTAGTAAATAATACTCTTTATTTGTCTAACATGATTTCCCAATGTACTCCAGGCCAATTAACAGCGACAAAGATGTTGGAGCATTCATGCTACCTAGAGCTAGAGAAAAATGGAAGGTTAATTGCGGGGATCAACAATTTAACATGGGATGCCTATTGGTTCTTCTTATTAAATCCGCACAGCCAGAGAGCCGCCTTAAAATGCCTCACAGATGCTATCGGGTATATCATACCCGATATTCAAGATGCCACCTTTGCTGCCCAACTCAGCTTGTGCCTCAACAGACCACCCGAAGTGGATCCAATGCTTGTGATAAGCCAGCTTAGGTTTAAAGGCAAGCAGCCTGAGTCATAATTCACATCGCCAACTTCCAGATCGCCCCCAAGGAGATAGATAGCATTTATTGATGCCAATTTAGTAGGATTTTGTTTCATAGATTTTTTGTAGCTTAGTAGTATTTATAGACCCTTTCATGCATTTAGAAAGGGTCGTAAAGTTTTGTATATGACTTAAACCCTGAAGTTGCACTATTGTACTTTAGGGATATTCTTTTATGAAACTGGACCAATTATTCTGATTTTAATGAGGAAGGTTTTTATACAAATGTGCACTACTATCTTTGTTTAAAAGCATTTCTGTGTTGAAGGAAGGATTTTGAATATCGATTGATATTTGGGATTGATTAGCAGCTCACATGGTACTATTATCTGCGTCTGTACTCATTCCTGTTATATGAATTGTTATTTAATTGCTCTTGCTATTATCGCTTATATATGTGTGTTTTAACAACATCCTTTATGCATCCCACTATTGGCTGTTTATAGCATGCTTTTCTTTCAATCGCATATGTATCGATGATATAAATAGTGAATGCAGTAATTTGTGTTAATCGCTTCGTTTGACTATTCATATGAAGTAATCTTTAAATGATTGAACATATGCGTCTATTTTACAGAGTCATCTATATGCCTGTTAGATAGATAAATATTATTAAACGCTGCATTTCAAATGAATAAGTTGTTCCCGGGATTAGTATTAGTTTTCTTATTTTTGTCAATAGAATAAGCTAGTCGCCTATCATTAAAACAAACTACTCATCACTCATCCATCCCTTTTATTCATTATCGGGAAACTGGTCCTGTTATATCCATTCAGAGCCACCATCCCAAACGGAAAAGGAGTTGTACTAAGGTTCGGACCGGGTGGTTATCCCCAATGTTGTTGCAGCGATTTTTGAGGCATCAACATTTCTGGCGCTAGAAGGAGGGTCATCCGCTATGAATGGTGAGTAAGCCAACACCTACAAACCATTCAAAGAGTAATTCACCCTCCGCCTCTCCTCGGACATCTTGTTCGCATTCTGAATCACCAGTATCCAGACGAGACGAGGAAGAATCAACCGCTACTGCTCAAACACATCATACTTCAGAAAAATTAAGTCCGGAGTCCCCTGAAGTTCAATCCATCATCCAGAAACTTCAAGGCTTCTCAATTTCGCCTCCTAGATCTGAAGTATCACAAGGCAGTCAGACTTCGAAATTCTGCTTACCTCCTCACCTTACCAGACTCCAAAGCGAAAAACTAGGTATTGAACCACCTGAGTTCCCTTTACCCAAAAGGAAAAGGATTAAAAAGACCGCTGAAGGTTCTGGTAGCGAAACCTTTTCTCCATCATCTTCCATTTCATCGTCACGTCAGCAGAAGAACACATAAATAATTTTATGTTGTCAGTCAATTTAAAGGGATTCACTGAAGAAGATGTGGTAGTTAGATTGTTTCCCTATACACTACAAGGATCTGCAGGGTCTTGGTATTTTTCCTTGCCCTCTGGATCCATCACAAGTTGGAATATCTTCCAGGAACAGTTCCTCACCAAATACGGCGATGATAGATCCTTGGCTACACTCATCCATGATCTTTCCAATCTTAGGATAGACTCAAGAGAACCCATTAAGGAGTTTAATTCCCGATTTAACAAACTCTTGAACAAAATCCCTACTGATGATAAGCCAAGCGAACAAGTTAGAAGCGAGTTGTATATCACTGCCTTACCCTCAAACATAGCCATATTTGTGGATAGGGCTAAACAACCTACATTGGCCGAAAACATGAAGGAAGCCCTTGCTGTTGAAAAAAGTGTAGTCGCCTTAGAAAATAAAACTGCCCCGGAAGAACGAAAATCTAAAAAAGTGTCCTTTAAAGATGACTCGAAGAAAAAAATCATTAAGGATCCATATGACATGGAGGGCCTTCAAAAATTCCTTAAAACCATGTCGAACGAAATGGTTGAGATTAAGAAGCAAGTATCAGAGTCCTCAACGAAGAAACCATATAGGAATTTCAAAAAACCTGAGTCCAAGCCTCCAAATGTCATATCTTACACAGATTCGGATCGTGAGGAAGAAGAAGAGGAAGAAACAGTTACACCATCCGAAGAAGAAGAAGAGGAAGTAGTTGAATGCCACAGGATGTGGGACTTTATACTCCTTAATTCCGATACTGACGCTGAGCAAGAAGCCTTTCTTGTCAATACAAGGAGTAAAGCTACTCCTGAACATGTTCAAGCTAATCCAAAGAAAAGGAGTGCTCGTACTAATACTACAAAGGAAAAGGTACCCGCAAGGAAGCCAGCCGCGACAGTATCTTAGAATCAGCCGTCATCCTCCAATACACCTTCGTCATCTAAGACATTGGTAGTTTCTGATTCGATGGATTATAATATTGTCGATGACATGAAGAAAACTAAGGCAAACATCACCATGTTTGAGCTTAGTAAATTAAAACATAAAAAAAAATTACTTCTCAAAGAACTTAATGATGTTCCTTCTTCACTTCTTCCCACCACTAAAGCTGCAAGTGACTCAGGACAACCACCTTCTGGTAGAGTTGAGGCAACTGACACAATTCAGATTGGAGATAGATCAAATTCCCATACCCCTCCTTTCCTCTTAACATATGAAATTTACAATCAAAATCTACATAACTGCTTAATTGATTCTGGGGCATCATCTAATATAATGCCTGCTTCAGTTTGCTCTAAACTGAATATAGAACCCCAGAAATCTTCTATTCACATTATGTAGTTAGATAGAACTAAGGTTCAAGTTTTAGGGGAAATAAACTCTGTAACAATCAGGTTATCGGCGGATCCACGAATAGTCCAAAGGATTGATATCCTAGTCGCTGATATACCTGAATTCTATGGTTTGATTTTAAGCAGGGATTGGTCAGAAAAGCTCCATGGGTATATCTCCACCGATTGGTCCCATATGTGGCTCCCCTATTGGTTCTTCTTATTAAATCCGCACAGCCAGAGAGCCGCCTTAAAATGCCTCACAGATGCTATCGGGTATATCATACCCGATATTCAAGATGCCACCTTTGCTGCCC
>APFE031313850.1:768-59170 GCA_000404065.3 Pinus taeda
AAACAATCAAATGGAGGCATATGATCGGCTAAAACAGAGTGGAGGTGATGATGAGAACATGACCAAGGCTCAAAAGCTGATGATAATGCATTCACAAAGGTTATTTACCGGAGATTGGTTCATTTTTTAATGAGCTTAAACTCTTGGGGAAACATTTTCTCATTGCTTAGGTTTAATTTTTAACGAGGTTGAACTTCACATAAAAATTGCTCGTGGCAGGTTTATATTTTAACAAGCTTGAACCCTATGGTAACATATGCTCAGATTCAGTTTCATGTTTTCACAAGCTTGAAACGAAAAACTATGCTTGTTATAAGTTCGCATGCCCCCAACATAATAACGCAAATTGAGGTGCATGCCTCCCAAGCTTCATTGCCTTCAACATTGTGGTTGGAATGAAGGTTTACCTTTGAGATCTTTGAAAGACTCGATTTGGAAAGGGAGTTGTTTCATTTTTTAATGAGGTTGACACAGTAAAATAACTATCCTCATGGCGACATTTGATCACAACTCATAAGGGGTCATGAAGGAAAGATATGGTTCCAATGCCCCCAGTACATAATGTACAACATCACTGAATTGATCGTCAGATGATGTAGCTATGGTAGGGCTTGGAGGCAATACCTTGCAATGATCCACAGTATCAAAATGTTCTGAGTTCTTCTTCATCTTTTTTGATGTAGAAGATCTCATGTGACAGGTTTCCACTGTGGCCACTTCTGCCAGCTTACTCGAAGGCGAAAGGCCAAAAGTCCCCATTAAGGAAGGGTCTTTTAGGAGACCTACTCCGATATTTTGAAGCAAATGAGAGCTTTCGTGGATCATCAGAATGCTTCCCGTAACTTGTGAACTGTTGGGGAGAAATGTTTGTTGGTCGACGATTGTGATTTCTCCTTGGAAGGGAAATGCAATCTTCCTAAAGTACATCAACACAATGGAAGCCATAGCATATATCCAGGGCCTTCCCAGTAGGATGTTGTAATCGAGGTTTCCATCGATAACTTCAACATCAATTTCAACTATTTTGCCCCCCAGTTCGACTTGCAAGTTACTTAAAATCCCATATGGAGTGTATGTTCACCCATCAAATGCTTTTAACATCGTTGACGATCACGACAAGGGTGGTGAGCCTAAATTTTTCCAGAAACTCATTGGCGTAATACATGTAGATGTCCCCTCATCAATAATTGTTCTATGAACAATTTTGTTGAGGGCTTTCACTTGAATAAGGAAAGCTAGTTGAGCTGGTAAGTGAGGGTCATACCCTTTGTGATCAAAGGCCACAAGATTGGAATCCGCTGGGTCGATCCCACCTATCGCTGATAATAAAGCCTGCTTTTGGGAGGGGCAATTTTGCAGTACCTCAAGTGTCGACATAGCGGACGGCGATTGGGCCAGATCCTCCACTATATTATAATGTTGTGCTTCTCTGGCACAAGGATTAAATGTCAATTTGTGTACTACTCCCTTTGGCAGCTTTATCGTTAGCTCAAGAATGATGGGTGGCACAACTTCGGTCGAAGTTGTTGTCGAACTACTAGGTTGATCTGTAGCCTTGTTGTTTGAGAGCTGTGGATTTGTGTAATCTTTATTCCTTGTCAATATAAAAGCATCATTTTGTTGTTTTGAAATGGACAACATAAGCACTCGAGATGGGGAAGCATTGTCACTAGCAACCAGATTGGTTCCCAGCTTTGGAAATGGATCAGTCAATACTACTGAGGTTTTTGAACTCTTGAAGAATTTTCTAAGCTCATCTTTATATAGACAATCTCTTGTCCGATGATCCTCATCGCATATCTGACACCCTAAAGGAGGTTTCCTTTGCCCATAAGGGTTTGTAGAATATTTTTTAGGAGATGACTCCTCTTGTTTCTTCTTTTTCCCTTTATTTTTCTTCTTGCCTCCTGGTTGCTTCGGTTCTTTGCCTTTGTCAGTCGACATGATATTAACCTCTGAGGCAAGAAGTTTGTCATTTGCATTTCGACTAGAAACCGTATGGGCCTTCTTTGACATAGCCTTTACGGTTTTCGTGCTAGTCGTACCTATCACACCATCGCCGGCATGAGAGTCTTTGTTTGATTTAGAAGGTGCAGGAATGGAAAATTCCAGTCTAGGAGCATCAGGGGTTTTATCGTAGAGCGTGCCAGACTGAGTATAGATCAAGTCTAGATATTGTGCACGAGCAATAACTTGCTCTTCAATGACGACTCCTCCCTTTGCCACATCTTCTATAATAGAAGGTAACAATGACTTAATAAACCATTCAGCCAACAACTGATCAGGAACATATGTTTTTACCATTCTACGCTGATGTCGCCACTCATGAATATGATCGGATATGTGAGTGGCTGTCGTTTGTTTGAAATTGGTAAGAAGCTTTGTTCTGATTCGTACCTTATCGATAGCTGAAAATGGGTTTAGAAGGTTATGGCTAGGGTACTGAAGTTATCAAATGAAGCTCTATGCAATTCAATATACCATTTTGCTGCCGAACCAATTAACGTTCGCTAAAAAAGGCGAAGCCTGATCGAATCATCGTTGAGAGTGTTTGATGAACACCACAGATGAAAGGTCATCACATGATTCAACGGGTCTTCACCCAGATTTCCATTATATTTAGGAATATCTTACGGAAGTTTATGAGGAATCGTCGGCCACCAAGGGGCATAAGCAATTGGAGCATTCGTCAACCGGTTTAGATCTGGTAATTCTAGAGTTGCTACAAAGGGCAACTGTTGATTCAGGTTAGGCGAAGCATACCCAGGATAAGATGGAATCGCCTAAGTAGTGGGTCTTTGCATACCAGCATAATGTATTTGATGCTGGTAACTTTGATAAGGTTGATGGGCATAACCATTATAGTATGGTTGTTGATAACAGCTTTGGAAATGCGGTTGCCCATTACTTACAAAGACTTGTTGCTCAGGTCTCTGATATGATTGTTGGAATTACGGTTGTTGATATTGAACCAGCCATGGTTATTGGACCATTTTCTGTTGTCCAATACTGGATGATTGACCAAGATGAGGAGTCATAGTACCTGTTTGAGCCTGAGTCACTCCAGATAAGGAGGCACTAACCTGAGGTTATTGAATCGTTGAGATGAGAGGTTGTTGTATTGCAACCTGAGAAACTTGGGGTTGACATACAACAGATAGGGCTTGTACTTGCGATGCAGTCACCATAGCAGGTATAGTGGAAATATTCGACACAGGGTGGACTGGTTGAATTGAATATACAACCCTTGGTTGCTGAGGCAGTATTGGTACCCAACCGTTGGATGTAATTCCAGTTTGACCTGACCTTTGTTGTAAACTCCCATATGGTTGTTCTCCAGGAGGGAACAATGAAAAGGCATACTGCCCCCATATGGTGGCAATCCAGTACTTAAAGGGTAGATTGGCCTTTGAAGACACATTGGATCAATTTTTTGAGTTTCAACATTAGAAATACCAGATGAGAATCTGGATGAAGAAATAGGAACTGACCATGTCGTCGAAGCAGTCCCTGATTAGACTCCGGCTTGTTGTTGATAACTTACCGGGATAGATGGTACACCAGCGAACATTGTTGCAGTAGCAGCAGGAGGTTCTGCTGCTGCTGCGTCAGATGACACAGTCCTGGATGTCGACGGTTGTTCAGACATATCTATTCTATCCAAAATATTTCCTAGCAATTCTACAGGAACTTGCGATGAAGGGAGACTAACTTCTAAGACCAACGAGGGAACAGTGACGTTATTCTGATTAAAATAAATTTTATGACGCTTTGACATAACTTGTTTTTTCAATTTTTAAGAGTCGAGAAAAAACAAAAGATGACTCTAGTCGCCTTTGATTTTTAATGAGCCCGAAGTGACAAGTGCTCAGATGGACCTTTTCCTTTAAGGAGTCTGAAAATGAACTAAAGAGACTACTCTGGAAATCTAGACAGAGGGATTACCAAACCAATCACAAAACTGCAGAATACTTTTTATGGTACGACAGTCAATCTTCTTGAATGTTGTGTTCAGTGCATTGCGATCGATAGGGCGGCAGACACGGCTTCCTAAGGATAAAGGATATAGCCTATTGTGGTATCCCAATATATACTCGACGGTACATGGGAGCACAAGTTCGTACTGGCACTTGTCGTCTCAAAGAGGAGGAATCACCCAACCAACAATGAAAGCGACAGTTACCAGGCTTTACGATGCCAGAATACGTCTCTAGCCTAGACTTCTAATTGTTGTGCGTTAGGTTCCAAAGCATTTTTATGTTCATTAAATTTATTTTACAATTGATTTTGCTTAAGATATTTTCCTTTTAGGTTCACTGCGTGATGTAGATATACACTTCCTAAAATGCAACCTAAGATGATAAACAATCATTTAATCTTCTTTTTGCAATGAAAATCGTAGTTACTAAGGAAAGAGAATTGAGGGTCTTTCAACAAAGAGCACAGAGCACACACTGAATGCACTGTCCTAAATAACACCAACAAGCAGTCTAAATGCAAATGCACATGCATGTATTTGTTTTAAGCTTTCTTAATGTGTGAATGACAAGAAGAATGCTAAGTGAAAATCTGAATTATTTTTTCAAAGCGGCAATACTAACAATTTTTCTTCAAAATATGAAAGGAAGATAACAACGACACTTTATGATTTTGAATTGAAACTGCTTTCGACACTTGAAAAACCACTAATTCAAATCTAATACAAGAGTAACAGCATAATCGACTATCAAGAACAATAGGATTCTTTTCTATGACTGAAAACGACACTTGCGACACTTTCAAATCAAGAAACAACAGTTCGATTACGCTACTTCTTTGTAAAAGAGAACTGAAAATGGCGCACAATACATAAAAAAGTTTACAGTTCTTTGCATAATAGAGGCATAATGATGGAAAGGAAGGGGGTTTCCACAGAGGTATATTGATCACAGAAAGCAAGAATCCTAAATAGAGCTGAAGAGAGTGAAGAAAATCGATAGTCTAAAGGCAAAATTAGCCTTTTCTGACCATCGCACCTGTTACACAGGGAATCTAGTATGCATCCCACCTACTGCACACAGGAGGTGTGATGCATACAGAGTTCCTTGAAGAGAGGGTGCGATGGTACCAGTGCAAGACTTTTACTTGGTCTTTGGTCACAGTTTGCAGCTCAGTTCAGGGATTTAGGTCGAGCAAGTGATGTTCAGTAAATATAAATCACAGGGGTTGATGTAATGAGGTTACTAGAGCCACCACCAGGGCAATTAGAATGTTTGCAAATTGATTGTTCAGTTTATAAACAAAACCCAGAGATAGAATGAAGCAGCATTGATCTACTTTGCACTTGCATAGCAAATGTAGTTCGAAGGCTAGCTGGCTTGACTTCAGGCTCCATCTGTAAGTTTATAAAACAAACAAATATAGACAAGCAAACAATCTATTCGCTCCCCAGCAGAGTCGCCATGTTGTTATCAGGAATAGTGTCCACTCGGAGCTGCTAGTCCCACTAAGACTGGTATCTATCTTAAAACAAACAAACTAAAACTACTTTTGCTTTCCTTTATGACAAGTAGATAAGAGGGGGACAAAGGACACCAACCTCAGTCTTGCGCTTGGTTCCTTGCCTGGTTCCTCTCCTTTCTGATAGATCTTTGCCGCTTCTTCCTCGTCTACCCAGCCTCAAAGAACACCTGCAGAATCAAAGCAACATAATACTATCAAAGAACAAAGATCTACAGTCATAAACAATACAAGACCAGATATGTTTTGACCACACAAATGCATATACAATCAAACATACAAGAATGTGGAGGAAAAATTGAATAGTTTTATTAATATCAAGAATAGCAAATAGGATTAAAACCAAATGTTTTGACCCAGTGTCATCCTCCAGCATGAAAGCCCTTCTTCACCTCATGTAAAGCTTAGATCACCCAACACTATGATGTTACACCAGGAAACCAACAACACTTCTTTACAAGATACAAGATTCTAGCCTCTGGATCTCTGTGATGAGGGATCCATATATAGATGATTGTAGGGGGTGAGTCAACTTTTGGGATTTTGATTAGTGTCCTCTCTCTGATAGTTATTGATTCCACTTGGAGATTGATGATCTCTTACTCATCCCTGGGCGAATTCAGAGAGGCAAGTGTTAGAGGAGAAGTTTTTGGAAGATTCCATGATCCTCCACCTCACAAACTGTCTCTGACATTTGTCCATTCTCACCCATCGCACCCTACAGAAGGGATTTCTAGTATGCATTACACCCTTTACACTGAGCAGGTGAGATGCATCGCACCCTCTACACTGGGCATTCTGTATGGTCTAGTTTTGACCAGTTCTGAGCAGTTTTCTATGGAGAACTTCTGGGAAATGATGTAATCAACTGATCTTGTTCTTTTAGGGTGTGAAGCAACACTTTTATGGACTTAGGAGCCTTTGGTTTATGGACACTTATGATTGGGGTTGTAATGCCCAAAAATCTCTATAACAATGAAACAGCAATAATGTTATACCCAAATCTGTAGTCAAGTTAGAGAACCTATACGACCTAAAGGACATATTCAAACGGTCCACCAATTCAAAACTTCATAGTTCAACTCTAAGATATGAATTAGTGAATCTAGGGACTAACATAAAACCGCAAAACATCAACCTAGGTCTTGGTATAACATCCGAGGAAAAATCAGCTTTCATTTGACTGTTGAAACAATACAAGAGTGTTTTTGCCTGTAATTACGATGATCTTAAAACTTACAACACTTCCATTATACAGCATACAATCCCGATGATATCTAATGAAAAGCCTATCCAGCACAAATTAAGGAAAATCCATCCTAATTTGGAAAACCAGATTAAGTCTGAGTTGAATAAATTATTGAAATCCAAGATTATTTTTCCTGTTAGGCATTCTAGATGGGTCTGCAACCTGGTCCTAGTCAAAAAGAAAAACAGAGATATCTGGATTTGTATTTACTTTCGAAACCTCAATAAAGCTTGTCAAAAGGATAATTTTCCACTGCCCCCTATGGAACAGATATTACAATCGGTCTTAGAGTCAGAACTAATGTCCTTTTTAGATGGCTTCTCGGGGTATAATCAAATCTTGGTCCACCCGGATGATCAATTGAAAACTACATGTTGAGTTCCAAAACTACCTCTTTCTTAAGCAACTTTCTCATCCTTCTTCCTTTACTTTTCCATGAAAAATGCATCCTTAATCATCATAAGCCATTACACATTGCCTCGAGGAGTATATTTCAGTGATTTACAAGTTATATTGTTATGTTTGTTATTTAAATAGGTTTTTGTTTTTCAGATACAGAATGCAGCCACATTCTGCAGCTAACCGGTTGTTCCACAGCCATCTCCATGCTTTTGTAGGTTATAGGTGTCAAGAGAGAAAACAGACCACATGGGTACCTTAGAAAACTTCAGAACATGGATGGTATCCTATCCATTTGGCCAAGATCGATGAGGAGGACCCCGATCAAAGGGAAGTCAACAAAAGAAACCTATGGCTAGTAGAACTCTATTTTTGCACGATTTTGTGTTGGATCCGAGGTAGTCTCCTGAAGCCAAGGACATCATCCACCACCTGCATAAAAATAATCCAACAGCCACTATTAGAAGATTTATGTTTTAAGGCAACCAAAGACAAGAATTCCGGATACAATACCTGTCTACATGTTTTGTTGTAGATGACTTCTCTCTTCAAACAATTGTATATTTTTCCTATAAATACTAGCGTTTAGAACACAGAAGAAGTTCAAGTTTTTTCTTATGTAATAGTGCATATTTCTGCTTTGTAGTGTGAGAAACTTAGTGCTCTGTTTTAATATAACAACTATGTTTTTAATGGATACCTAAAATGTGTGAAGTGTTGATTTCATGTTGATAATCTAAGACGTTGCAGAGGGCCCCTCCATGGTTAAGGGTACATTGTATTTCTGTACATTTTTTATGTTTGTCTTTCTTAGTTTAATTATGCATTTACTGTGTTTTTCATCATGCTCATAATCATTTTCTAACACTGTATATTGCAACTTGTGTCATTTGTTTTCACTAACTCGGAGTAGTTGCATTCTAGCATAGAATAGTCCTTCAAGTTTTCATTGCTTTCTAGTCTCTTAACTGTAGTTTTGAAATTGATGTCAGTAGCATAATTCGATTTTCATTTGTTGTTACTTAGTTTCTAGATTTTAAATTAAGTTGTTCAAGGCCTTTTTCTTATTAGTGTAGTCACTGATGATATAAATGAATATTTCCAAAAGCCTTTCGTTGATTGTTAATCCTCAAACTAAATGGTGAAATGTTGTATTTATGAATGAGTCTTTCATTTCAATTGTTGTTCATTAGTTTTTGAGTTAAGTAGTTCAATGTCATTTTCTTATCAGTTTAATAACTCATGATATAAATGGATAATTCCAAAAACCCTTTTAGTTGAAGGTTAATCCTAAAACTAAGTGGTGAAATTTTTTATTTATGAGTGAGAATTTCTTTGCATTTTCATGTTTACTTTTCTTATAATGATGAAGAATGAAATCTCTCAAGATTTCTATCATAAGGAGGTAGTTCTCCCTAAGTTATGTAGCAGAGTGACAACAATACTTCATTTAGCCTTGCTTTCATAATAGAATAATTGCAATTTCATTTTTAGTTCTTCACTTAGTTTAGTTGCAATTCCATCTTCAATTGTTTATTAAGATTTAATTCTACAAATAGATTCAACAGTAGAAGTAATATTATTCCAGTATTCCATTTTTTATTTATCATAGATAGCTACCATTTTATTTTCTCATTTAAAACTATAGTTTTATAATTAAGTAGATAGTAGTTTTAAAGTCCTTTCAATTCATGTTTTGAAAACAATTATAAAAGCAATAAGAGAAGCTTTGTTTTCCACTTTCTTGTTTAAAAAACTTTACTTCCAAAATTGGCCTAAAAGCACCTTTAACTTTCATTTCATTTCTCTAGCTTCTTAGCAGTAGTAGATTAAGATTTTGTTTACATTGCAGAACATTAGGAATCAAAAGAACAAAGCCCCAAAACAAACATAAACTCAAAATAGGGAGGTAAGAAAAGGTCATCTAGCACATATAGTGCACTACACTTCATCAATTTATGATGCGTGGATTGATAATTTATGTAGCAATCTAGGACACTAAATTGACTGAACATTTTGGCGTCGTTGCCGGGAAAGTGTAACTAGGTAGCCTTATCTCTTACATTCATTTAAAAAAAAAACAAAAACAACAAAACAAAATAATGACATGCATGGAGAAAGAGATTCTTGGGGTATATTTATAGCTAGGCGTTGTATTGGGACAAAAAGATTTGATTCCTTATGCCATTTACTACACAAGTAAAAATTTGACTTCCACTGAATTGAATTATACTGTGTCTGAAAAAGAGCTCTTAGTTGTTTTTCATGCAATTAACAAGTTTAGACACTATATAACAGGCTATGAAACTTTTGTTCATACAAATCACTTTGAAATTAGATATTTGATGAATAAACCTATTACTAATGGTAGAGTTACAAGATGGCTTTTACTTTTGCAAGAATTCAACGTTATTGTGTTAAACAGACCTAGAAAACAAAACACAGTTGTTGATTTCTTGTCTAGGATTCAGAATATCAAAGAAGACTCTCTGGTTGAGGATAAGTTTCCTGATGAATATCTATTTGCAATAACTACTCAAACTCCTTGGTTTGCAGATGTTGTTAACTACTTGCTTACAAGGAAGTTACCTTCACATTTATTTCCTAGAGAGAAAAGAAATATTATTCAAAATAGGGCAAGATATTCATGGATCACTAACGAATTGTATAAAATAGGGTCAGATCTTATGATCAGAAGGTGTGTCAGTGAAGATGAAATACCTAATATTCTCAAAACATGTCATGACGAGCCGTGTGGTGGACACTTTGCTGATAAGAGGATAGCCTATAAAATCCTTTCTTTGCGATATTATTGGCCATCCATCTTCAGAGATGCTAAAGAATATGTCAGAAGGTGCGATAGCTGCCAAAGGGTAAGGAAACTTGCCCCCTCAAATGAAATGCCATTACAAACTTAGGTACTTATCGAACCCTTTGAAAAATGGGCTTTATACTTTATTGGACCTATTAATCCTCCATCTAAGCAGAAAAAGTATATATTGGTATGCATTGATTATGTCACCAAATGGGTAGAAGCCAGAGCATTACTTTTTGCTAATGAAAAATCTGTAGTTAGTTTTCTTTTTTAGGATATTTTTACTCGCTTTGGTGTTCCAAGAGAAATTGTGATAGATCAGGGAACTCAATTCACATCCAAAATGATAAAGAGGCTTATGGAAGAGTACAAGATCAAGCATAGGAAATCCAATCCCTATCATCCATAAGAAAATGGTCAAGTGGAGTCTACAAATAAAGTGATTGAAGGAATCCTCACCAAGACTGTGCATCTACAGTCTTCCCATCAAGTTCCAAGTTAAAACTTTCAAGATGGCGGTCAAGTTGGGGATGGATTTATCAAAATCTCAAAAGCATAGACTGGAGAAATTAAACGAACTCGATGAAATCAGACAAGAAGTTGTTCAAAGGACTGGTCTAGTTCAACAACAGAGGGCTAAGTGGCATGACAAGTACATCAAGGACAAAATGTTTCAAGAGGGAAATTTGGCATTGTTATTTGATTCAAAGTTTAAGGATTTTCAAGGAAAGTTTCAAACTCATTGGCTTGAGCCATATGAGATTGAAAAAGTTTTCAGTAAGAATCAGAACAATAGATGAGCATCAAACTCTTCTCCTTGTGAATGGTCATAGGTTGAAAATCTATCAAAATCCAATATCAAAGGAGGAGTTCATCAAGATCTTCCAAAATAATTCTGAAATGAAGTTGGTGAAGAAGAATCCTTCTTCTCTACCAACTTAGTCTTTTTTCTTTTCATCATTGGATAAAAATAAAAAAATAAAAAGTAAATAATAATAATAATAATAATTGTATAAGGTTGAAAACCAATCACTGATTGGCATGCTTATACAGAAAATACAGGGTGAAAATCAGAAGATTCTGACACCCTATATTTTCCAAAAAAATGGTGACTCATTATGCATTCTGAAAATTCTTTGTTTTACTTCATTTTCATTCTGTTTCATTTCTACAAGTTTCACTCCACTCGACCACCACATTCCACCAATAATTTTTTCTTCTTCAGCATTTCTTCCATATCCATTTCTCATTTTCATTCTGTCATATTTGCATCCACACAGTCATCTCCATTTCATACTTTCATAAAGTCACATTTTATTCTATGTTTTACATTCCGCAGTTGTTCTCATGTTCCGCAATTGTTCTAGTTCCACATCTAATCCTATTTTGCAGCCAACCTAACTCTGCAGTAACAGTTTGATCATTAGCTCAAAAAAATAAAAAGGCCAGTTCATAATAAATTTCATATGCAAGTATTTGAGGAGGAGAAAACAACTTTTGAAGACACATTAACATCTAAGCACCTGAAAAAGAAAACAACAAAAGGTTAGCAAGTGGAAAGGTATGGTTCTAGAGGTGAGAATAAAAACCTATTTCAAATAGAAATATAAAACATAAGTTGTATAATTCGTATAATCATACTACTCCTTGACTTGTCATCATGCAATTTGATTTTCATGATTATTCCACCATGCCTTCTGACTTTAATGCCTAACGGTCTCATGATTTGATCTCTGATTTTAACTCATACTTCACTGTACTTCTCCATTACACCTCTTTAACGGGTAATTACATGACTTAACCCAGTTGGATACGACTCTTCACAACCCTATTGTTCCTTTATTACACTGAGTTCCTTGATTTTACTTCCGCAACCTTCTTATGTATACAAGCACTTGGATACAGTGAGCACACAATCATTCATTATGTTTTCGATTCTCTCTCTATGTATAGAAAAACTCCATTTTCCACACAGTATACATGTGCAACCACTCCATTCCATACAGTTTTTGCACTATTTCCCACATACAATTTCCCCGTTTCATATACCTTATATGTTTCATCCCCATATCTATCGTTTTCCTTCCACATACTCTATTATTTCATCTTCGTATCTATAAAAGTCTTTGCTTCCATATATCATTGTCGTATACACAGTCTTCAACACACAAACAGTGAAGGAAATTTGAAGAAAAATAAATAACAAGAGTGATGGGTCCCATTGTAAGAACAAAACCTATAGGAGTGAAATATATGGAAGGATATCCTCAGTTGAAAGGGATGTTGAACAAAGCTGGTTGGTTGAGCTTCATTGA
This sequence comes from Pinus taeda, assembly GCA_000404065.3. Taxonomy (NCBI): domain Eukaryota; kingdom Viridiplantae; phylum Streptophyta; class Pinopsida; order Pinales; family Pinaceae; genus Pinus; species Pinus taeda. The sequence continues at coordinate 13,046 of APFE031313850.1, forward strand.
AAAATTTGATGGACATCATAAAGAAATCACCAAGTCATTTGCTAGATCGTTTGATGGGATGGATGTGGAGATTGGTGACATAAAGTTTACAGTGACCGAGTCTTTCATTGCAACAGCAATTGAGCTACCAAAAGTTGGAGAGATGTGGTTCAAGAATAAAGAATTCCATGATGAAACTTGGAAAGTCATTCTCCAAAACCCAGGTATGGACACTTCAATTTTTAAAAGAGGAATTCCCATCTCTGCACTAAAGGGTAAATGGAGTAGCATGCTATTGATTTTGCAAAAAATTATCACATGCGAGGGTAGATTTGGTTCCATGTTTGTATATCACATAAGATTGTTGATATATTTCCTTGAAAATGGAACCATCAATCTCCCATTCTTTTTGTTGAATAGCTTAAGGAGAATGTCCACTACCGTTCAAAAGAAAATAGAAGACATAGAACCTCATCTTTATCACCATGGTCTCATAAAAATTCTAGTTGAATATCACTTAAAGAGTGTAGGAGATACATGGGAGAACTTTCTGATCAGAAACTTTTTCCAAGATCCACCAAAATTACCTGAAGGAAGCTTAGTGAAAAAGAGTAGGAGAAGGAAAACTAGTCTTACAATTCAAAACACTCCTACAACTTCAGCAAAAGAAAATAATGAAGAAGAGCCTCTCTCCGAAACTTTAACAGAGATCATAGAGCAGACAAAACAAAGGAGAAAGAGGAAAGGAAAAGCTGAGGAAATCCATAAAAGCACTCTTGAACCTTCATCAGAGGATGAGAAATTAATTTCTAAGAAATTAGTCAACATCAAGGAACAGTCCAAGAAAGAGAAGTAGAAGAGGAAAGAAGACATATTATAGAGGAAGAAAACATAGGCTCACAAAGTTTGAGGAGAAGTTCCAGCCTTAAGGGCAGAATGAAGAAAGCAAAATCAACAGAAGCTCAATTCATAGATTTGGGAGAAGAACTCAATCCCAAGATAACATCTCATTTGAGCAAAGCGCACAACACTCTCCTCAACAAGACTTTGAAAGCAACCCGAAGAGAGTCTCTCCTGGGATTGACCCAATCCAACAATAGATTTATGATTATATTGAGTCACTGGAGCAAAATAATACATCAGTAGATCAAGGGAATTCATTCAACCCTGAGCAGCCAGCTACATCACAAGAGGCTTTGACTAGATCAATTATGCAAGAAATCTATGAGCTATAGGTCTTAAATAGGCATATTCAAAAGGAAAATGAAGTTTTAAAAGAACATAAAAGCTGGATAAGATCATTCATTATAACACCGTGCTTCAGTTGGGTCTGTGGCATAAGAAGAACAGAAAATTAAAGAGGAAAAATGGGAAGCTAAACCAAGCTCTCATTAACCTCAAATATAGATTCCTCATGAGGAATCCTAGGATGGTAGTTGTAGCAAAGAGAAGCAAAAAAAGGTTGGATGTTTTGGCTGAAGTCTCAGAAAAGATGCAATAGAAGGATGGTGTTTACAATTTTGGTTGCAAGGGGACATGCAATACTCTTGCAGTGGGGGTATGTTGAGTTCCAAAACTACCTCTTTCTTAAGGAACTTTCTCATCCTTCTTCCTTTGCTTTTCCATGAAAAATACATCCTTAATCATTATAAGCCATTACACATTGCCTCAAGGAGTCTATTTCAGTGATTTACAAGTTATATTGTTATGTTTGTTATTTGAATAGGTTTTTGTTTTTCAGCTACGAAACGCAACCACATTCCGTAGCTAACCAATTGTTCCACAACCATCTCCACGCTTTTGTAGGTTACAAATGTCAAGAGAGGAAACGAACCACATGGGTACCTTGGAAAATGTAAAAACATGGATGGTATCCTATCCATTTGGCCAAGATCGATGAGGAGGACGCCGCTCAAAGGGAAGTCAATGGAAGAAACCTATGGGTAGTAGAACTCTGTTGTTGCATGATTTTCAGTGTTGGATCTGACGCAGACTCCTGAAGCCAAGGACCTCGTCCGCCACCTAAATAAACAGAATCCAATAGCCACTATTAGAAGATTTATGTTTCAAGGAAACCAAAGACAAGAATTTCAGATACATTACCTATCTATGTGTTTTGTTGTAGATGACTTCTCTCTTCAAACAATTGTATATTTTTCCTATAAATACCAACATTTAGAATGCAGAAGAAGTTCAAGCTTTTGCTTAGGTAAAAGAGCATATTTCCGCTTTGTAGTGTGAGAAACGCAGTGCTCTGTTTTAATATAACAACTCTGTTTTCAATGGATACCTGAAGCATGTGAAGTGTCAAGGTTATATTGTATTTATGTACATTTTATTTATGTTTGACTTTCTTAGTTTAATTGTACATTTACTATGTTTTTCATCATGTTCATAATCATTTTCTAACACTATGTATATTGCAGCTTGTGTCATTTGTTTTCACTAACTCAGAGTAGTTGCATTCCACCGTAGAATATTCCTTCAAGTTTTCATTGCTTTCTAGTTTCTTAACTGTAGTTTTAAAATTGATGTCAGTAGCATAATTCAATGTATTTCATCTGTTATTCCTTAGTTTCTAGATTTTAAATTAAGTTGTTCAATGCCTTTTTCTTATTAGTGTAGTCACTCATGATAAAAATGAATGTTTCCAAAAGCCTTTCGTTGATGGTTAATCCTCAAACTAAATGGTGAAATGTTGTATTTATGAATGAGTCTTTCATTTCAACTATTGTTCATTAGTTTTTGAGTTAAGTAGTTCAATGTCATTTTCTTATCAGTTTAGTAACTCATGATATAAATGGATATTTCCAAGAACCCTTTCAGTTGAAGGTTAATCCTAAAACTAAGTGGTGAAATGTTTTACCTATGAGTGAGACTTTCTTTTCATTTTCATGTTTACTTTTCTTAAAATGATGAAGAATGAAATCTCTCAAGATTTCTATCATAAGGAGGTAGTTCTCCCTAAGTTATGTATTAGAGTGACAACGAAACTTCATTTAGCCGTGCTTTCATAATAGAACAATTGCAATTTCATTTTTAGTTCTTCACTTAGTTTAGTTGTAGTTCCATCTTCAATTGTTTATTAAGCTTTAATTCTGCAAATAGATTCGACAGTAGAAGTAACCTTATTTCCAGTATTCCATTTTTTATTTATCATAGATAGCTGCCATTTTAATTTCTCATTTAAAACTATAGTTTTGAAATTAAGTAGATAGTAGTTTTAAAGTCCTTTTAGTTCATGTTTTGGAAACATTTATAAAATTAAGAAGAGAAGCTTTGTTTTCCACTTTCTTGTTTAAAAAACTTTACTTCTAAAATTAACCTGAAAGCACTTTTAACTTTCATTTCATTTCTCTATGTTCTTAGCAGCAGTAGATTAAGATTTTGTTTACATTGCACAAAATTAGGAATCAAAAGAACAAAACCAAAAAACAAACATAAACTCAAAATAGGGAGGTAAGAAAAGGTAATCTAGCACATACAGTGCACTACACTTCAGCAGTTTACGATACCCAGATCGATAATTTATGTAGCATTTTAGGACACTAAATTGACTGAACTCTACATTTAGAATGAAATGGGGCACTTACGCGTATCAAAATATGCCATTTGGGCTGATTAATTTCGGTGCCACATTTCAAAGGAACATGGACTTTGCATTTAAAGGATTAGTGAACAAGTCAATGGTGATTTACTTAGATGACATAACAGTGTATTCTAAAAAACGCAATAATCATCTCAAAGACTTAAAACAGATCTTCCAAGGAGGTCAAAAATATGGAATCTCACTTAATCCAAAAAAAATCCTTTTTATCATTAAGTGAAGGAAATCTTCTTGGATTCATAGTGTCTAAATATGGAATCTATATTGACCTAGATAGGATTAACGAAATTCCTGAGATATCTTTACCCCATAACAAAAAAGCAATGCATTATTTCCTTGGTTAGATCAATTTTGTTAAAATATTTGTCCTTGACTTCTCACAATCGTGTCACCTCTCCAAGCCATGATAAAGAAAAGCTCTCTCTTCAAATGGGGTCATGCAGAACATGAAGTGTTTGGCTTGATAAAATAAGTGATTCTAAATGCCCCATCTCTAGCGACTCCAAAATTTTCTGATCCTTTCACTTTATATACATTCACCTCTGAGAAATCGTATGGTGCCATACTTACACAAGTGAATCAAGATAAAGTCGAATCCCCAATTTCCTTTTTCAGTTCAAACTTGCAAGGAGCTGAATTAAATTACTATGATGTTGAGAAACAAGCTTATGCTATTTTCAAAGCAATCAAACACTTCATACCCTTCCTTCTTAAGATTCGTACCAAAATAATAGTACCATTTCTGGCGGTAAGAAACCTATTGTTATAGAAAAATGTGGGCGAAAAAAGGGAAAATTGGATCACAACCCTGCAAGAATATGATGTTGAAATTAAACTAGGAAATATTGTAAAAGGTCAAGGTTTTTGCAGGATGTTGGCTAGAGCATCGCACATATCAAAAACGTAGTCTCCAAACAGTGAAGTACAAGTGTATGAGGTAAGCCTAAACGACGCTAAATCAAGTTATGTTGATGTCATGTTCTATTTGAAAAAAGGATATGCTCCTCCACATTTGAATTACAAAAAGAAAAGGGCTTTGAGGTTAAAAGCTAAACAATATCAAATTGTAAATGATGTACTCTTTAGGATGAATTATGATTATGTTCTCCTCAGATGCCTTGAGATATATGAAGTAGAAAAAGCATTGTATGAACTTCATGATGGGTCAGTAGGTGGACACTATGTAGGGGATGCAATAGCACACAAAATCTTGTGCGCAAGCTACTACTGGCCAACTTTATTTAAAGATGCACATAGCTATGTAAGGAAATATCAGATCCGCCAGAATACTGCTGGAAGACAGAGGAAACCATCGTTTCCATTACAGCTGTTCAACATCGATCAACCATTTGAACAATGGGGATTAAATATAATAGGTGAAATTGTTCCTCACTCTTCTAAATAGCATAAATACATCCTTACAACTACCAACTACTTTACCAAGTGGGTAGAAGCAGTTTCACTCAAGACAGCCAACTCTGAGAGTATCATTGAATTTATAGATCAATTCATAATCACCAGGTTTGGCTTACCTTCTTCTTTAATGTTTGATAATGCATCATATTTCTCAGGTAAAGCTATGACTGAATTTGCTCTCAAAAGAGGTTTTAAGCTTAAATATTATGCTAATTATTATCCGCAAGAAAGTGGGTTGGTTGAATCAACAAACAAGAACCTTATTAGAATTATCAAATGGAATATTGATCAAAATCATAGAAACTGGCATAAGTCTTTAATGTACGCTCTTTGGGCAGATCAAATAACTCAGAAAACTTCTATTAGCACTTGTCCTTTTAATTTAGTTTATGGGAGAGAAGTGATCCTACCAACAAATATAGCTATTCCTTCTTTAGCCTTAGTTCAGTTCATTGAAGAAACCCCTTCCTCATCCTTGCAATTAATACAAATGCATATCCTTAAGCTTGAAGAGGAACAAGAAAAGGCTAGAATTACCCACGTGCATCATCAACAATTAGTAAAAGCTTCTTTTGATTCAAACTCGGTGTCTAGAAAATATTTTCAACTTGGAGACTTAGTATTAAAATGGGATAAAGTCCATGAAGAGAAAGGAAATCATACTAATTTCCAACGGATGTGGATTGGACCATTCCATATTGTCGAACTCATCGGTCCATCAACTTTCATGTTACAAGATTTAGTAGGGAAAAGAGAGTCTTTACTGGTTAATGGACAGGTCCTAAAAAAATATTTCCCATAGAAGATGATCTCTTCTATTTTCTATAGATTATAGTTTTAGTTAAGTTTTCTTTTAATAAAACAAGTTGAGAACATTTACGTTTGGTTTTCACGAAAATAATAGTGTCTCATGTCAATTTTGTTTTTTCTCTTGTATAAGTGGGAGTGATTAGGAAAATTAATCTCCATTTTTAAGACATAAGATCAAGTACTATCATTCTGAAAACTTTACTTGTTCTTGTGTTTCAACTATACAAGTTTTGCTTAGAATCAACTTTAGGAAGAAGTTTTCCTCATATCAGTCATAAAAGGTACCAATAACAAAATAAAGATTCTCTACAAAAAAGCCATTTTTAAACTCTACAATTGTCATCCGGAAGAATTCTTAAGGGAGTAATGACTTCCTCCCCACTTTAGGAAATTGTGAGATTCAAAGAGTAATCCAACTATGCATTTTAAACTTAAAGAATGAGAGGTTTCATCAAGAGCTGGCTTATCATGATCATAAAGATTATAACTAACTGACATTGCCATACTGCATATCAAAATAGGGTAATGGCTCGAGATTGTTTCAATCAAAAGACAAGGGGTCTCATCATGAGCCTGTTTGTTCATTAAGTTATAAATAAAGTGAATGGCACTGTCAATTTTGGCCACCAAACTAAGACATTGTTCTTTAAGAATTAAAAGAGAAATAAGAAAAAGTAATAAGTGTATATGAGGATTTATCTTTGAAAATTGCATGCTTCCCAAGTGGGACACTGAATCATTATTGGGACACTGAATTATCTAGGAAGAAGATAATCAGAATAAAAATAGTTAGAACAAGATGTCGTTATTAATAAATAGCACTATTTACCTTATATTTCTACAATGAAATTCCATTTTAAAAATCATTTCTATTTTGGAAGTTTTAGAAAATTCAAAAAAATACATCAGAGATAATTGGTTCTTCCAAGTGAATCGCCAATTGTTGTGAGTATCAACAACCCCCCTTTTTATTACTGTTAGTAATAACATTAATAAAAGGGGACCCTTCCAAAAAATCAAACCTTAGCATTTAATGTTTCCTTTTTGTTTCTAGAATAAAACAAGATGTCAAAATGGAACTTTCTAAAACATGGAAATTTACCTTTTTCATACTCCAAGTGCATAAAAATCACAAACTATGAGTTTCCTTATAAAAAAACGCTACATGATCATAAGACCTAAGAAAAAACTTTATAACGAAAAGTCTCTAACATTAAGGAAAACTTGAAAAAACCAGATTTAAAACGATTATTCTCGCATCGCAAAAATGTTACAGCAGGCATCCCTTAGAAAAAGTCACTCCTTGAAAATGCCATCCGCGAGAATGCGAGATCACGAAGCTTATAGTCTTATCGCATCGCAAATTTCAATATCGCGGTGCCACTTTATGTAACATAACCAAATATCACGAAATGTGATAGCGTCTCGCAAATTGCATATCGCAACAGCACATGTAATGATGGTTTTAACAAATTTAATATATTTTTTGTGATATAGTGATCTACGATATTGCGAGGCAAATTGAAAAATCACTTTTATCGCAATTTGAAGGGCTCAGAGTTCTAGGACAGTACTTTCCGGATTTCGATGCAAAGTTATGAACATTAAAGTTTAGCATAACAGTCCATTAGTGGTCATTTATTAAAAAACAATTCAGATCAGTGTAAAGGACCATTTGACACAAGTTGATATCTTTTGATATGATTTAGAATTAAAGATCTCCCATCACCTTATTTTCTTCTTTCTATTAATTATTCCTATATTCACTATCGTTGTATCATATTTTTCTCTCTACTTGCAACTTTCAGTAAAAGCACATAGAGCGTAATACACGAAGAAATGGGAAAGAAAGGCAAGGCTCCTGCGTCTGAGAAGATAGAAATGGCCCCATTATTCATAGACACTACTTGTAGTCGAGACACAGGGATATCTACGTGGGAAGCTATGTATCAGTTGTTCGAGGACGAAAAGCCAAGAGTTATGGAAGTTAGAGTTACAGAAGATGGAGGCGGCTCTTTTGAGGCATCCCTAACTGAACTTGCATGCTCGTTTCTAGACCGCATTGCTACAAGGCCGAAGATACTCCCCTACACTGACATGGTGAAATGGATTATAGCTCACGCAGACATATCCGACAGAGAATTCAAGACGAAAAGCTAGGAAGTCATGGGGTCATTCACTCCAAACAATTTGAGGCATATGTACCACTTACCAGAACCCTAGGCTAACTACAACAAGCAATTTATAGAAAAATTCGCCAAGGAGAATGAAGACTTAGAAAAATGCATAAAGCACTAGTCAAGAAATGAAGAAAGATTGAAGAAGGATTAAAATGGTATGTATGCCACTGGCTCTCTCTGTTCTCCTTACTGTTTTTCCACTGCAATGTTATGTAGACTGTTTGGGAAACCAGACATCAACAAGTTTTCATCAAAATGGTTACCTCTAGTGGATGCAGCCACTAGTGCCACAATAATGGATTGGGCCCAAATTCTGTCGGACAATTTAGTGACTACAATTTTAGGATACAGAACTAAAAGAAGCTTTGCTTCAAGGTTTTATCCTCCATTCTTTTTGAGCGCCTATGTCATGGACGCTATTTGTTTTGTTTTCAATTTTCCTATTATGGGATGGAAGTGGACGATATAAAATCCACTTCCCATTTAGGTTTATCATAAAGTATTGTGGGAATCCAATTTCATCCCACATTTCTTCAAAATTTGTCATGGAGTTATGCTCCTGATTTATAAAATGCTCTATAGCCGAGATGCCCCAAGGTTTTCCCCAGAGGCTAAAGTGGATATTCTAACTATGGCAAGGTGGTTTGGGGAAGAGTTGTTCATGTATATCAGAGTGTTTGGTAGCATTGCTTCACCCCATGTGCTACCTCTTTACGTCCATGAAAAACTAATGGCCAAGGAAATAGCTTATCAGACCTGTGGTGTGGGGGAATGAGCAAAGTACCGAAGGACTCCAAGAAGGCAATTTGGCCGCAATTTCCTCTAGTATGTGGAGCATTTGCATTGCATGACTTAGGTCATGCTTTCAAAGAAGTTGATAATATGTAATGTTTACAACTACCAAAGTTCCTGGGGAGGCAATATGATCCCTTTGGTGTTGTAAGTAATTTTATTACAATGGTTAAAATAAAAGTGTTTTCCAATGAATAAGATCCCTTTAACGATTTGTTTCTGCAGAAGAACACTTTCAAAGAGGTTCAACATATGGCATGAATTGTTTTTTATCAAGAGGATCTCCAAAAGTTTGATAATTACATAAAACAAAGGTTATCAAAGGTCCCATTAGACCAATTTCTCATCGAACCAATAAGGGAGCCTACTCCTAGTGTTAGCATAAGTGAAGGATCAAAAGACAAGTCTAAAACAAGTTCTGAAAAGGAATCAGCTGAAAATTCTGGTGATCAATCCAAGAGTGAACACAGCAAAAGTGAGGAGTCAATAAAAGACATAGCTCAATCTACAAAAAAGCCTGCCCAGCAGGCTTTGTCCCCAAAACAAGTTGAAACTCCCACTCCTCTTACAAAGCCAATAAAGCCACTGGTAATTGATCTAGAAGGGGAATTGGAAAATTTAATAATATATTGAGCACAGAAGAACAGAGCACAGAACCACTGACAAATCCAAAAGAGACAACCACAAAAATGGTAATAGAGAAGGTTGTCAATACTCAGGAAACGGAGCATATTCTTGTTGCTCCCTTGTCTGAAATTGTACTAAGGATAGAGGAAATTCCTCCTCTAGATGTATTTTATAGCCCTCAACATAAGGTTGTCATTAGAATGCAAAGAAAGAAAATAAAGTTGGATGTTGTGCTCACTCCCGAGGATGAACCTCTTGATGTTCTTTGGAAAGACACCACTATAGACCCATCGGAAAATATAACTAGGCTTTCTCAGATCGCAGGTGTGTACGCTTCGACAACTATTGATAATGCAACAGAGGTTCAATCACTACTTAAAGAGAAAGAGGATAGGATTTTGTTTTTGGAACAACAATTACAGCAAGTCAACATCAATCAAGAAGCAGAAATATATTTGGCAAAACTCCAGCAAGACTTCTAGAAAATGCAATTGGAACATCAAAGCAGTGTGGCTAATAAAGAAGAACAATTACAAGGTATGATATAACTACATAAAGATGATCCCAAAATTTGGAAGTTTATCATAGAAGAACTTGCTCTTAATTCCCAGCTCTTGCAACAGAAAGAACTACTCTTCTAGAAGATCTCGCAATGGAATTCCCATTATGAAATGAGCGATAAAATTACAAATCAAGTCATAGATTTACGACTTGAATATGACTCAAATTTTAAGAATGTCTCAGACTTCTTGAACTAGCAGAGATCCGAAGAGGGGAAAGAGCAGAAATGCCCAGAATTAATGAATCACATAAAGAGATTTTATTTGTGAAATGGGATTCTCGACTTAAGGAAGCACAACAGGTGATGGAAGAGGCAGCGGTAATAGTGAACAGTGTCATTGAGTGTATAAATGAAAATCTACACAAGGCCAATTTAATATCATAGACCACCTCGCGATTCCTTCCAAAGGCACAACAGCTTCAAACAGAGTGGAAACAAACAACAGAGGAAAGGGTAGAGGTGATTAAATAGGTAAACAAGTTAAACTAGGAAACATACTGGCAGTACCTGGTAAAACCACATAGCCAATGGATGACCCTGAAGTGCCTCATAACTTATGCTGAGAAGATAGTTCTAGCTCTTGCCAATGTCGTATTTGTAGGACCATTAAAATCTAAAGTCATCCAACCGACACTCTTGAAACCGATGCTGAACATTTGCGATCTAAAAGATCAGATGCAGAATTTATCATAGATACAGTTTGTTTTTGTTTTTGTTTATGTTTGCTTAAAATGAGGTAGGTTGTTTAAACCTCCTCATCTATTTTTGTAATATTTATTTTTATATCTCATTAGAGTAGTATTTAAACCCTTTCATGCATTTAGAGAGGGGTCCAAATTTTTATCAAAAACAATTCTTCAGAACGTGCATTATGCCCCCCACTAAGGAGGTTTTGATAAAATGAATGGAACTAGATTTATTTTCTATATGAGTTTGATATCTGCTTGTTTTTGGGAAAACTAGTGTCTTTTCAATCAATTGACCCTCTAGATTTGGTAGCTACCCTAGAAACAAACAGTTTAAAGCAATTCGTGATTTCTTCTATGTATGATAGATAAGAGAGAGGCAAAGGAACCAACCTGGATCTTCCACTAGACTCCTTGCTTGATCTCTCTCCCCTTGACAGAGCTTGCAACTCCTCTCTGTACTTATCCCGCTTGAAGAATACCTGTAGAGACACAGTAACAAAGAACCGTCAAAGCATCTTGATCTATTATATCATAAGAATTACATAATTAGAAATACAATGAACATACAATAGCATTTACAAATAATAACATTCACAATTGCACAATTGTATGGAAGAAAACTCGAAGAAATTTATTAAATAAAAGGGAGAATTACAACCCAGCTGTCTGATCCAGCATCATCCTCCCAGCATCAAAGCCCTCTTCACCTCATGAAAATCAATATCACACCAACAATACAATGCTCCTTCTCAGATACAAACTATCAGCACTTCCTTACAAATTACAAAATTCCAGCCTCTAGATCTCTCAGTTGAGGGATCCATTTATAGATGTGTGCAAGGGTTTGAGTCATCTCTGGGTTTTTTATTAGTGTCATTCCACTTGTTGCATTTGGTTCCACTTGAATATTTCTTGGATCTCTTACTCATCCCTGGGTGAATTCAAAGAGGCAAGTGTCATAGGAGAAGTTTCTAGAATATTCCATGAGCATCCACTTAGCAAACTATCTCGGACATTTGTCCATCCTTGCTCATCGCACCCTACAAAAGGCCTCATCAGTATGCATCACACCTGGCTAGTGTAGAAGTCAGTATGCATCACACCCTGACAGTGAAGCAGTCAGTATGGTCTAGTTTAGGCCAATTCTGGATGGTTTTTCAGGTGGAACTTTTGGGGAATGATGTAATTAGTTGACCATGATCTTTTAGGGTATGAAATAACTCTTTTAGGGGTTAAAGAGCCCTAGTTTATTGACATATAAGATTGGGGTCGAAGTGCCCAAATATGTCTATAACATTGCTACTGAAATGCACTTTTGTACTCTTAGTGGATGTTAAGTGATTTGAAGATAGATCTATATTGTTGCAGCTCATGAGTAGAACATATTACAAATGGTATTTTTATCTCCTAATACTTTTTACTTATGTTTCCAGCGATAAATCATTTTCAGTTACTTATATATGAAAGTTTGATTGTTTAGTTGTCATTATTGCACTTCTGTATGGTGATATCTTACTTTTTTTATGTTGAATATGTGAATGACTCTTATGTGATATATTTCTCATAATTGTTTTGGCTAACTTTTTATACGAAACAATCATTTTTAAATGGGTTCTATTCTCATTGTGATTGAATATTTTCATTATCAATTGCTTTAAGAAATTATTTTAGATTGCATAAGTGAATGTTACTCCTAGGATAATTTAAAGTTAGATGTTTTCGTTGATTACAATGTATTGCATATAATAGTTAGAAGATAGGTTAGATTTAGAATAAGCATACACTCCATAAAATCCCAAAAAAGAAAAAAATAATCCCACTAGCACACACATCATAAACAGATTGGGAAACTAGTCCCATCATCCCCAGTCGGAGCCACTATTCCAAACGGAAAAGGAGCTACATTAAGGTCCAAACCGGGTGGTTATCCCCCTTGTTGTAGACCCGATTTTTCAAGCCTTCAACACTAGGCTAGTGTACTTACCGCAATCCACAGTCTGATTCAAGGATCACTAGGCCATATGTTCTTCCTTTCGGATATCCATCTCACTCGACTTCGAATCCATCCAACAATCTAGCTCAACTAAAACATGAGAACACCATCACACCATGGCTATCTGGAAATGGAAAGGCTAGGCTGAAAACATTGTCACACCTAGAAAAACCCATGTCATGATAGCAAAGAACCATATGCAATACCATGTATGCCAAATCTAGAAAAGAAAACACAGATACAAATCAATACTTACAAAGAATCTTATTGTAGATGCTTGATCCTACTCTTCCTTTCTTACTCCTTCCTTCCTCTTGCCTTCTTTTCCTTTCTTAATACAATACCAAAGTGCTCCAAGAAAACTCTAAGTTTCCAAGAGTGAGAGAGAGAGAATAATGAGAGAGCTCCAAAATTGAACTGACAAAATGTTACACAGACCAACCCTGAGAAAAATCTTTCCAACTGATCCTCATAAGCCTTTTTATCAATGAGGCCTCTATTTTCTTCATTTTCTATTATTTTCCTTCATTTTCCTCCTCACATGCAACCTATGACCTTTCACCTTCATTTTCTCCTAATTTCCATTATTTTCATAAATAAATGTGCCAAAATGACATTTTTCCTTTCCAAAATCCTTTGCCAATTTCTTTTAGCCATAATAACCGTAATGAACAACCACACTAGGATTTCTTGCCCACCATTCATCTTGGAATACGTGTCACATGACCTTGGTCTTATATTTTTTCCTCTATTAACTTTTACATGGAACTTTGACCAGGGTTGTTATAAAACCCTCCCCCTTGGGGGAACACCATCCTCAGTGTTCAATGACACCTATAACCAGCAAGACCACTGGAACCAAACATATTGTTGTTGGAACTTTATATATTAGCTCATTGCAGTATTTACAATGACCATCATTGAAACATGACAAACATATCGTTTACTGGATCTTTATAACACAAATCATTAGAGTATTTACAATAATAACCACATATAAACACATACACATTTGCTTCACCCAGAAAACAAGCATATTACCTATGGAGCTTTATAAATCTAGCTCGATACAATATTTACATTAATACACACATATACACATATCCACATTTTCTAAACCAGAAAAAAAAGGATACGATGCCCACGTCACTAACAACGGAATCCATAGGCTTACATCTCAACCCTTAAAAATAGTACCAGGATTCACTTCCTTCCCATGAATTCCATAATACACTACCAAAGTCAAAGTTGCATCTAGTGTCCAACGCTACAATATTGCACCACTTGTCCTCTCAGGGAATAGTTACCGGCTCCTTGTTCCAGGGCACACTCCCAATGTGCATCTAATTCCATCTAGAAATGCTAATGACAAAAAAAAATCCATCCCTAGCCTTCCCTTCTCTCTTACACAGTCCCTCAAGCAATCCAGTCACCCCCTTCCGTGTAGTCGCTCACCTTCCAAGTTCCCCGACATCCCCTATCCCAGGAAATCCATCCCTTGGAAAGGCTTCCTCGCATCAGAAGGTCAAAAAATGAAGGCATGTACCTACCTCAAAACCATCATACCAGTCATAGCATGCTCATGTAAATCAATGGACGCTACTGTGTACCATTGTCCCACAATGGCCCTGCTCCTGAAGTGCTTTACCAACATACTTCTTCATGTTCCAATTCCTTTTTTTGTTTTTGCTAATGCTTGCCATCAGTTTTGACCACCCAACTGGGAATTTTTGTGCTTCTTGTACCATGAACATAACTTCTATTAAATTCAAAATAAATTGAATAACTTCAAATCATACCTCATTAGTGGCTTGTCAACAAGGTACACTTGCAATTTTGTTCGCTTCTTGTCACAACAAGTCAAACTAGCATCTTTGACCAAATCATCATGTATAAACATATCACATCAAGTTAGCTCAAAACACAACCATCATAGATAAAAATCATAAATCACATGTAACCATCATAAACCAGAATCATAGATCACATGTAATCATCATAGACCAGAATCATAAATCACATAAATAATAAAAATGAAATAAAATATTGATACTTAACATTTAATTGATCATTTCTATAAGCACACTAGATTGGTTTTCATACCCAACAAACACCTAGAGCCTTCTCCTCAACCATGTGCACATACACGTAGTGTGCATCACACACATACAACCACACATGACATATAAGACCATGTAATACATGCACCTAAACCTAACATACAACACATACACCTACACGCAATGTACAACAAAAAACAATACATACATCTATATCCAGTGTACACCACCACACAATACATATACATACACAGAGTACAACACAAGGAATACACATGTCATGATACCATGACTACACAATGCACATACATAGTATTGCATGCCTGCAACACAGCATGTTCGACATGCACATAATACCACATGTACACCAATACCACATGTACAACATGTACACAGTACCACCTATACACAGCACCACCTACACAATGTGTACATATCATCACATATACATGACACCACCTACACAACGTGTACACATCACCACATGTAAATCGCACCACTTGTAAAATGTGTACACAATGCCACATGTACACAACACTACATGCAGGACATGTACACAACACCACATGTACACAGTGCCACACACACGACATGTACATAGCACCATCTATACCCAGCATTGCATATGTAATATGCACACACATTATATGTACCACCATGTACATAACATTGCATCCACACTATATATACACAACATTGCAGGCGCATAACATCACATATGCAACATGTACAACATGTGCACAATAGTAGTACCACACATCCAACACCACACTGTCTCTACCAAGCAACCTTGCTTCTAGTGTCTTATACATGCTTGTCCCATCATGTCGTAGACCACACTGATTTCATTTCGTTGATGTATCCATCAGCCTAGCCTTTCCACAACATAAACATACTATAATAGCATAATTTCAATTCATATCCACATGATATTGACCTCATATATTTGTCAGGACTACTCTTCCTACTTGATTCCTCATAAACCAGGAAGCTCTTCATGGAATTCACCTGCGTAACCAATCATTCCTCCACAAGAATGATTCCTAACAACCCTATCAAACAATGATATGCATACATACATATATATACATATAAACATCAACATAAACAATCATGATCGTGTCAGACAATGACATACATAAATACATATATGCATGCATATATATAAACATTAGCATAAACATGGTCACAACATAATTACCAAATATCATAAGGTTAAGGTTAAGAGAACTCCCTTTATCCATGTATATCATGCACAACATTGAGAACAATTGTTCCCAACACAGCTAAGGAATTGGATGCCTTAAATCTATTCACTTTACCTTTCTCATGATTGTGCTGCCATTGTCCATTATCCCAATGGATTCAAACCAATCCAACTAGTTGTCATATTCTTTCCTTCAACTTCCCTTTACTCATGCACTAAGCTTCATTTGAGTCTTACATTGCCTACTAGATTTCATTCAGATATCCCCGAGCTCCACTAACTTTCCTATTTTCCCAACCAATTACCAAGACTCGAAAATTAAAAGGAAAACACAAGAAGTAAACAAGAATAAGACCATGAAAACCAATAACAACATGACACCACAACAAAGTGGCAAGGCCTTGCACCATACATAAACAAAACTACAAATCAAGCTCAACAATCACAAAATTCCAAAAGCACAAGACTGGCAACAGACATCATGACACCATTCCCATGGTTCCTAGTGCCTCCAAGGGAAAGCCCAAGTTGAGCCTTCTTTATGATTTCATGGAAATCTCTTTTTCCATGCAATCATCTGCAACACTCTTCCATAAACACATAATTATCAGTGCATAAGTGAACATAATATTACACCAATTACCTTACCTTGTTGCGCCAAACATGTTGCCTTGTAACCGAACACATCCATGCCATATCTCAAGGGACTCCAATTCCTTGATGAATGTAGCTATATCTAGACACTAGTTGTTATAATTGTCAAATGCATGTCCATGAATATAGAAGATATCAACACAATCTCAAAAAGATTAGGGTTAAGAAGACTTCCTGTATACAAAGCACTGCGGTTTCCAAACATGGCGAATGGAATTCTCACCCAATTTATTTATTTTACCTTTACCTTGTTGCAACTGAGACTTACAATGTACTGTCACATCACCCAATGGATAGTTATATAAACAAATCAACTATTACCCTGTCATGCTAATACCAAGCATGTTTCATGCAGTTGTTCACACATGTCGATCACATGTTCCAAAGATCAAGGAAACATATCTATTACTTGGAAATCAACCTTCACCAAGTCTAACAACTATGTCATAATCAAAATCAATGCGCATTCATGATTCATAACACATAATGTTCCACTCAAGTACATATCAATTGTATCAACACATATGTGTTAGTACAACCATCTTAAAGCAAGATCATTCCTTCATGCAATCCTATAGACTCATACTCATATCATGCAATTAATTGAACATTATAGAAAACTATAAACATACCATGTTTTATAAATCAACTAGATGACATAATAGACACCAAACACTCAAACACCAAATAGACGACATAATCAAACAGTCAAGAAACAAATATACGACATAAGAAAACTCATACCTTAATTTATCTCGGAGGAGGCTATCTTGTCTCCACAATCAAGCTGGAGTATCATGATATAAATTCACAACATATCAACTCAACCATAAATAAGATCATGATATCCATATAGTAACCAACTAACATGTTCACATCATAAGCTCATAAACATTTTTCATTCATGCATTAAAAGCACATATGTATGACTATTCTAGATTATTACAACACAATGTCACAAATAAGTCGACTCATACCTAAATGTCATAGCCCTAACCATTGCATAGGCCAATCCAATTAGCATGATACATATAACATCAAGTTCTTAACTGCAATACCCCTAATCATCAAGTTAAGTAACATAACAACAACAAGTTAACCTATAACATACTCATCAACAACATTTAACATAATCATCAATTTATCTAACATAAAACAACACTAGAAATGCATAGAACCACAGGTTACTATCATTCATGACTATCCGACACATGTGCATATGATCACACTAATCAACCAGCATCTATCATGTATGTAACTATAACATCAATAGAATGAAAGGCATACACATAACCATATTGCATATAACAATCCTTAACCTACATACATGCAAGCCCAACATACAAAATTGTATGATGGCATGCTCTTGCCTCAAGGTCCAACGTTGCAACTTCACTTTAATTATTTCCATCTCCTACTCTATCTTAGCCAACACATTAACATCATAACATTGCAATAGCATCATGATGACCTAACTGCATATAATAACCTCATGCACAACAACCTTCACCATGAAAATGCATGCATAACAACATATAGACACTAACATGCATAACAAATGCATATACAACTGACATGCATTCATGATCAATGCATTCCAACAACAACATCATCAACTTCCACATGGTAGCACAGCAGCAACAATGACCACCACCATGCAACACAACAAGCACATAGTCCACAAACATAAAGAACACATATGCAACTGACATGAATGCATGACCAACACACCACCCATCCAGTGTGAGGGGTGAACCATGCTCTAATACCACTTTGTGGTATCAAATATCATTCAAAGAGACCAGAAACCAGATACCAAACAAAGAGAATGAAACCACACTCTGATACCACTATGTGGTATCAAATATCACACAAGGAGAACGAAAACCAGAAACCATTGAAAGAGAATGGAACCCGCTCTAATACCACTCTGGAACACCCTCACCCTACATCTACCAAAGTAATCAGAAAACTGGGGTAAATATGCAACAAGAGGCCACCATAATTGGATTCAACCTCCTAGGTTACCTTAAGGAAGTGGAATCGACAGAAACACACCACACATACCTTCCACATCAGCAATAGAACTCCCAAGAGTCATCCCAACCACTCAAGTAACCATCCTTGAGACCAAATAAATATTTTTTGCATCAAACCCCTAGACACTCCCTTGATATGGATAAGGGTGTGTTTGTGAGGCTTTAGACACTCGCATAGCAAGGCATGCATGTGTCCGAGGAATTTTCTCCTTAGACTTGTCCCGTGACTCTAGGATTTGTGCCACTTTTCCAGGCCCAGAGCCCAGGTCATTGCCAAGAACTCAACGATTGATTCATAAATTAATTTACATGATATAACAATGATACATTTACAAAAACAATGATAAGATCTAGACTACCCCTACTAGCCATGACAGGCATTTCATTAAACATGTCACAAATATGTAATCTACAGGTTTAAACAACATATATGAGCATAGGGGTCTCATACTTATCTGGAATCACTAAGAAGCATTTTTCCCTTATATCATTAGCTGCATTATCATCTATTAGGTAAAAGATACATTTCTCATTTATTTACAAATCAAAACATGAAGAGTCATTATTGTCATAATACATGCTTAGAACCAGCATAATAACAACATAAATATCAAGGATACATCATCCATAGAATCCACATATAAACCATCACATTCACACATAAAATACCAAGGAAATAAATTCTTATTAATGAATGCAAAATCCAACCCAGGATGGGACTACCATGTTCAACCGATCATAGTATGGTTGATCCAAATCTCTCTTCATCAAATCACCCCCATGCCATATTCCACACATGAATGTGGGACTTAAAACCAAACTCAACAAGAGCTTCCCGAGGCTACACCACCTCTCCCTCATCAAAAGAATCAAGCTTTACTGCAATCCATCCTGGATCACTAGGCCATTAAACAAGCATGGATGCCACCGTATTTCTCCACATACACTGTGAGGAATTTTCATGTCTACTAGTCTCTAGGCTTTACCACAATCCACAGTCTGATCCAAGGATCACTATGCCATAACCGAGACATCGGTCTCTAGTCCTTACTACAATCCACACTAGATCCGTACACCCTAATAGAGACTCCACCCTCTAAGATTTACGTATATCCCACCATTCACCAGCAAGGATTCCTAACCCTAATAAAGGGAAACCACCTCTAGGATTTACCGTATATCCCGCCATTAACCAGTCAAGGATTCCTAGGCCCATCGAGGCACACAATACCTCGCTTTACCGCAACCCACAATCTGGTTCAGGGGTCACTAGTCCAGTGCCTTTACCACAATCCACAGTATGATTCAGGGATCACTAGGCCATCTGTTCTTCCTTTTGGGGATCCACCTCACTCAGCTTCGAATCCATCCAAAAATCTAGCTCAACCAAAACATGAGAACCCCCTCACATTATGGCTATCCAAAAATGGCAAGGCTAGGCTGAAAACACTGTCACACCTGGAAAAACCCATGCCATGACAACAAAGAACCACATGCAATACCATGCATTCCAAATCTAGTAAGGAAAACACACATGCAAACCGATACTTGCAAACAATCATGTTGTAGTTGCATGATCCTACTCTCCCTTGCTTGCTCCTTCCTTCCTCTTGCCTTATTTTCCTTTCTTGATCCAATGCCAAAGTGCTCCAAGAAAACTCTAAGTGTCCAAGAGTGAGAGAGGGAGAGAATAATGAGATAGCTCCAAAACTTAACTGACAAAAGGTTACATTGACCAAGCCTGAATAAAAGCTTGCCAACTAATCCTTAGAAGCCTTTTTGTCAATGATTCCTCCATTTTCTTCATTTTCCATTATTTTCCTTCATTTTTCTCCTCACATTCAACATGTGACCTTTCACCTTCCTTTTCTCCTAATTTCTATTATTTTCATAAATAAATGTGCCAAATTTCCTTTTTTCATTTACAAATTCCTTTTCCATTGCTTTTTCCAATTTCCTTTAGCCATAATAACTAAAATGAACACCCACACTAGGATGTCTTTCCCACCATTCAGCTTATAATACGTGTCTCGTGACCTTGGTCTTATATTTTTTCCTTTATTAACTTTTACATGGAAACATGACCAAGTTTGTTACAAATATCTTCACCGCTTTAAGGGTTGATTTTGACATGTAATGGTCATGGTGTAGGTAATTGCCCTAGATGGTAATTTGTTATATTGTCCCTGATTATAGTGACTGTGTTATGAGGAATTTCGTGATATTAATATCTTGTATGCATGAAGAATAATGTTTTTACGCAACCTTGCACAAACTTTGACATTTTGATGAAGAGAAATGGAATACATCCACATATAAACATATACATTTCAATCCATATGGCTTCATGTGAAAGTTAGAACCAAAATATTGAATGGCATGCCCCTTTTTCACTAAGTATTATTCATTTAAACTTTTTCCAAAGAATATGTTCTTCCAAATTTGTGTGAAGTTGTTTAGACTTCATTAGTGATGAGATTATACTTTTACATTATATATGTAAATCTTGTTGGAAAAAGGGGTTTTCCATTTGACCCAACAAGACAAAGTTCCTTGTTAGCTAATGAATAATTCAACCAGAGTATAAATATTTTTCAAGGATAACCATTGCTTATATTTTGAAGGTCGTCACTTTATCTTAGCACCTTACCAAAATATTGTCTTCCAAAATTCATATTTGACATCTCTCTAGGGTGATTTATTTATCATCAATTGTTTGATATTCAAATGTCGACAATAAATATAGTTTTTTGGTTCGATGATTCTTTATAAGTTAGAGACAAACCACCCTAAAATAAAATGGTTCCTTCAATAGAAATACTATATTAATTTTGCGTTATTAAAACTTTTAAAAAATTTATAGCACTCATCAAATAAGTATACAACAATTATCCATATATAACATGAATGTGAATGCACTGTAACTGACTCATTTAGGATTTGTATTTATTGAATTTTGTAAATTTGGCGACTTGGTCAAGCATGATGCATACACCGAATGGAACTATAGTAAGTTTCGTCTTTGGCAACTTACAAGCTATGACAAGATATTTTCATTGATGTAGACTTACTTATCCTTAGGAATATAGATTTTCTTTTTGGTATGCTAGAGATAACAACAACTAGAAATAATGCAACACTCTTCAAATCTGTTATAATGGTAATAGAACCATCACATTGTACCTTATAGTTGCTCATGAATCATATCAATGACATAGAGTCATATAATAGGGGTGACCAAGTATTCCTGAATGAAATATTTACATGGTGGCATCGCATGCTAAAACACATGAAATTTTTGAAACACTTATGATCAAGTGACACAGAAGAGGAGCTTAAAACCTCTGTTTGGAGTTGATCCTCCATTCTTGTATGTTTTACATTACATAGGAAATAAAGTGTGCCTTTGCTTTCAAGATTACGATTACAACTGGAATGTTGACCTTCTCTGATACTTTGCTAGTGATGCTTCCCATTCAACTAATTCGTCAAAGTGACTTATCAGCTACCTGATCCACAATATTTTTACATAACATTAGGGTTTATTCAGTTTGATTACTAAATTAATATGAAATTCATCTTATTTAAGTGTTTTTTTGCACTATCTTCTATCATGCAATTTATTGGGACAGGGAAAACTAAATTTCTTTTAATGTTATGCTATTTTTTTTATCCTTTACTTGAAACAGCTGATTAGCTGCATCGAAAATTTAGTTGATGATCCAATGTGATAAAATTTTGAGTTTTTATTGGGATTTATGTATGGGAAAACAATTGTATAGGAATAGGACAAAGTCGTCAAAGTCTCTGGGCATACTAGATGATGGGATAGCTTCATGGGATAGTCTTGAAGTTTTTCCAAAATAATGACACATACGTGAACTCTGTACTATTATCCTACTTCCATTTTAATAGACATGAATTGAAACCAAAATTGGTTTCTTGGAGCTACTTTATTCACCTTATATGTAAATATGACATAAAATCCATATTTTAAACATTTTTTAGAGTAAAAAATTTACCATTGTTTTTTCAAAGCAATTCATACATTAATACTATTTGCTTTCCACTGAGGAAAAAAATTATAGTGTTTCCTTGCAAGTCTACTATCATGCAACCATCTCATAAAATAGAAGAAAATATAAATCAATGACTAAGAAATCAGCCTCTTTGAGGGGGAAACCTCCTTTACATTACACAAATAAACAATCCTTGGATGATACAAATGACAAAACCCCCTTTATATACATAGGATTCTAAGGGGTCACAATATAATCAAAGGCGACATAACAATAATAATATAAGGGAAAAACAATAACAATAGTGGGCTTCTATGGGGCACAATGATAACAATATGGGGACAATAGGGGCACAACAATAAAAATATGGGGTACAATGACAATAGTAATGGGGGAATCACTAGTATTATAGGGACCTAACATGCCCCTCTCCTTCAAAAAATTGTTGTCCTCAATGCTTGAGTAGTTCTAGGTGCTTCTATATAAAATTCTCATCCTCCCATTTGGATCTTCAGCGGGCAAGTTCTTCCACTTGATGAGATACTATGAAATTGATTGATTTTGTAGTTGTCAAGTTCTTGTTTCTGTAACTTCTTCAAGTTCCAATATTATTTATCCTTCCTCATCAAGTTCTGGGAATATTATTTGAGCTTGGAGCTTATCACCTATAACCCTCTTTAAGCATGAAACATGGAAAACTGGGTGCACTCGAGAAGCTGCAGGAAGCTCCAATTTGTATGCCATAGTACCAATCTTTTGCAACACCTTCGATGGACCATAATACTTTGGTGATCATTTATTATCCTTCTTAGCTTGCTTGAGGGACATTTGTTTACATCGTTGTAGTTGTAGAAATACCTAGTCACCTACATCAAAACTTATTTCATTGCAATGTTGATCTGCTTGTTGGTTCATTCTATTCTATGTCAAAGTGAGGTTATCCTTTAAGAGTTGGAGAAATTGTTGTTGATGCTCAATTTGATCTTCCCTGCTTGAACCTTAGAATTTTCTCTTAAATGTGATGTGATGGATGGTGGATGATATCCATAAAGTTCCATAAATGGGGTCATTTTTGTTGCAATATGGAAGGAAGTGCTATACCACCATTTAGCTAGAGGAAACCATTTGACCCATTGTGTATGCTTATCAGATACAAAGCAATGAAGATATCCTTCCAAAAAAAATTTTACTATCTCAATTTTCCCATTAGATTGAGGATGATAGGATGAGTTATGAGCTAACTGAGTACCAAGACAAGAAAATAATTATGTCCAAAAATTTCCAGTGAAAATGGGATCTCTGTCGCATACAATAATCTTTGGGTTTCCATGTAGCTTTTGAATTGTTTCCATAAATGCAGTAGAAACTTTACTAGCTTTAAATGGATGAGATAATGCACAAAAGTGTGCATACTTGATAAGTTTTTCAACTACCACCATAATGACACTCTTTCCTTTGGACTTGGGTAAAACTATGATAAAATCCATTGAAACCTACTCCCAACGTTGACCTAGAATGGATAAAGGTTGTAATAGACCTGGGGTCTTAATTATTTCAACTTTATTTTGTTGGCAAACCAAACATTTCGCCACAAACTTTTGAATATCAGATTTAAGGTCATCCCAAAAAAAAGTATTCTTAACCCTATGGTAAGTTTTTAAAAATCCTGAGTGCCCTCCTAAGGGAGAGGTGTGCAATTCCATAAGAATATTTTGTTTGAGCTGGGAACTCTTACATAGGTATAAGTGATCTTTTTACCATAACGATTCATTTTTCCAACTAAATGTATTAGATGTACTGGGATCTTGTTGTATCTTTTGAATGAGTGCCACACTTCTTCGTCATTATTCCAATCATCCCTTGCTTTTTTTATCCAATATGGTTGGATAATAGAAATTCCACAAAGCAATGCTTCCACATCCTCATCCTTTCTTGAGAGTGCATCTACCACAACATTTTTCTTCCATTTTTTGTAGATGATTTCAAATTCATAACCCATCATCTTTGTGACCCATTTTTTCTACTCTTTTAAAGATAATATTTGTTCTAAAAAGTATTTAAGACTATCATGATCTATGTTTACCTTGAAGTGTCTTCCCATTAGGTAGTGTCACCATTTCTTAAGTGCATGTAGTATTTCCAACATTTCCTTCTCATAAATAGCTTTGTGTAAATACTTTCCTTTGATTGGATGACTTTCGAAATAAATGGGTCTTTCTTCTTGCATTAAAACAATGCCAATTCCATTTCCTGAGGCATCACATTCCATAATAAAGGTTTTGTGAAGTCCAGTGTAGCTAAGGCTGGTGGTTGTCACATTGCCTCTTTAAGATGTTCAAAGGCCTTCGTTGCTTCTAGATTCCATGAAAATGCATCCTTCTTCAATAATATTGTTAGAGGTGCTACTATTCTCCCACAATTCTTAACAAAGTTGCAATAATACCCTGTCAACCGAAGAAATCCTTGCATATTCTTTATGGATGTGGGGATTTTCCATTCCTTAATGGATTTAATTTTGCTAGGGCCTACCTTAACACCTTCATGAGACACAATATGAACTAGATATTCCACCTCTTGTACTCCAAAGAAACATTTGGAGCCTTTTTCATATAATTGTTTCTCCTCCAATAGTTTGAGCACCCTGTCAACATGTCAAACATGATCCTTCCAAGACTTGTTGTAGATTAGCATATCATCAAAATATACTAACACAAATTTTCTGAGGAAGGGTTTCAAAATGGAATTCATCAAACCTTGAAATGTAGAAGGTGCGTTGGTAAGGCCAAAAGGCATGACCAAAAATTCATAATGACCGTCATGAGTTCTAAATGTTGTTTTCGAAATGTCTACAGTCTTCATTCTAATTTGATGATATCCTGAACGAAGATCAAACTTGGTGAAGTAAACTGATCCATGCAATTCATTCAATAATTCATCAATGGAAGGGATGGGAAATTTATCTTTAATAGTGATATTTTTGAGCTCCCTATAATCTGGACACATGCACCATGATCCATCCTTCTTTTGCACCAATACTACTGGAGCAGAGAATGAACTTTGGCTAGGCTAAATTATACTAGCCTCTAGAATTTCTGCAACCATATGTTCAATTTCACTCTTTTGGGCATAGGGATATCTGTAACGTGTTGGCTTGATGGGACCTGACTCAGGTTTGGAGTTAATTATCCAAACAAATCCCTACACTACTGGCCCTTTTGGCATTATCCTACGGAGCGCAGACTGAAGTCTTACCTGAAGCAGTATGGGGGGTGCTGGAACCAAGTTTTTGCACCCTTGAGATGTCTGAGGTCTCACTCTAGTCCAACTATGCCTACCCTCATGCAGGTCACTTCGCACACTATCCTAACCTTCATTACCTTCACGATCTATTATAAACACCTTTTCGTGCAGCCCTAACCAGGGGCTGAGATGCTTTCACGTTGCTATGGCAGCGAACTGCACTATTTCCCCAATCTACACCACGTATCTTACTTATCTTCTTACAGATGTTAGTTAACCTCGCGTAAACAGATATTATATCTTGTATTCACTTAATCAACACAATCATATGTATTCATGCATCATATAATAGAAGTGCAATTTATACCCAATATATTCAATGCATAAAATAGGAAATAAATATACAGAATAGATATGAAGTTCTCTCTATTAATAATTCCAATTGTTACATACTCGACTCGCCCTGTGCACTCAGCTACAGGGGTCCACGCACTCAGTTGTGGACTATTAGGCCTCTACACACTTAGCTGCAGAGCCTTCTCCTCCTCTACGACCCAACATTAGACTTTACACTTCAGATATGACTCAACTCTTCATTCTTATTATTATTATTCCACGATCTATATTCTTTTTTTATTACTTAGAGCCTCACTCTATTTATAGAATACAGCTGAAATTACATTACAAAATTGAGGGTAGACAACCCTATGACTCTTTTAAAAACTACGCGCTTCGCGCCCACAATATGTGGAGTCTTTACATCGGGGTTACAACTTTTGATCAAAATCTGGGCTCTAAGCCCCAAAACTTCCCTTGGGGGATCTCGTGCCCAATAGCCCCCTAACACAAACATCATGACTCGCCCTTGAGTCATTGTCGGTGCAGAGATCTTTGCGTGAAGACCTCCCAATTCTGCCTGGATCGCTGCAAGATTGGCAGCGCACTGAGTGGCTATTTGCTGCACTTCCTAGACAAGTTGCTGAGAGACCGTTGTAGCTGAACTGCCTCCCTAAATATGTTCCTGTGTTCCTTACATCTACACGAGATTTGCTTCAATAGAGGTGGTAATGATTTATGCCTCATCAATACATGGTTGTATGCGCGCCTTCAAAACTGTTTCCATATGTTGAGTAGCATCCACTTGCTCCTTGAGCACTTTCTCCTGCTGCATCCACGCAAGCCTCTGTGAAAGGAAAACCATCTACACGGTCCCTTTTACTTCATCATATATCTGTTGTAGCTCGAGCACCTCTATTTCTAGGCACTGTATGTTTAGGTCCTCTTGCAGATTAGTGAGAACCTCAAATGACTCCTCGAACAGATTTGTAGTCTTTCATTATACTATTGACCTCTGCTATTGTTGTTGTAATCGCACTGGCGCATTGTTCCTTAACCTCTGGCAGAGTTGAAGGCTACACCTTCAATTGCAGTTTGGTTATCTAAAGGTTCAGATCCATCTGAACCTTAGCCATCTCTTCCTTTACCTCGTGCACCCCTGCTGCTAGTTTATGGATTCGCACCTCTGCTGGTTCCTCTGCTTGGATGGCCAGCTCCAGGACCATCTGGCAGGCTTCCTTGACCACCTACAATAGCTGCTAGTTTTGTTCCACTTCGTCGTCGCGCTACAGGCTCAACTATTCAATGTTGATGCATTTCTCGCTCATGACCTGGAGTGTGCGACCCTCACTAGTTCGCAGTTCTGCAATAACTTTGTCCTACAAAACATAGAGTGTCTCCCGAAGGATCACAGCCAGATTTATCCCGACTCCCTTCAGCTCATTGACTATAGGTCTATCGGCCTCATTTCTTATGATGAGTGCTCCCTTTGGCAGCACTATAGTTTCGTTCATTCGGTCACACAACATTTCCTCTGCCACATACATGCCTACTGCGAGGTTGGTTGACACAGTGCCAACCTATGGAGTGCACACCTACAACTCATGTGTCTGTGCTCAAAGAGACCCCAACACCATTTGGTGTTCCTCTGCAAACTGCTGAAGGGTCTTCACGGCGATGTCCCTCACCATCTCCCCAATGTCGTGCATATCCCCCTTTGTGAGGGTGATCAGGTCGAAATAAGTCTTTGAAGCCTTTGAATTATTCTGTGTCCCTACTTACTTTCTTGGGCATTGTTGTTTCAGTTGTGTGGACATTGTCTGTAGGTCCACACCACCTTTCTCTATATTTGTTTCCTGTTCAAGGGAAAGTGACTTCTGGCCTCCACACTCCTCCTCTACTGCCTTTTGTTGTGCTTCCACCACCTTCGCAGCGTCATGTGCCTCCTGTGCCTTAGTTGTTACCGCTTCATTCCTGCGCTTTTCTGCCAACTGCACCATCTGCAGTTTTTCCTTATCCTTTTTCTTCTGCGTGGCAGACTTATTTACTTCCATTGTAGAGATAGCTGGAGCACGCCACTCGAGTGACCACGAATCAAGGACAGCGAATATGACATCGTCCATTTCCAGATAAGGGAGCTTGTGCCAAGTCTTTGTGGGGTCCTTCCTCACCCTGATGTACACATGGTGGAAATTTTCCTTGAACTTCGTGAAGCTCTGCAAACTATTATAGACCGTGGGAAATAATACTGGCTTGTGATTAATCCCCATTCTAATGTTCATCTCCATGAACACCCAGAATATCTTAATGTCCCTAATCCTCTGTGCATCTCTAGTTACCCATAGCAAAGTGTACTTCACTACCTCGGGGAGGTCCTGCGTGATCGTCGGGAACTGGCTGTCCTCGGGAAATTCCAATGCCACCAGCATAATGGACAATAGCAACCACGCATAATGAAAAGTCTTCCCTTGCTCATGTGCCTCACGGTAGTTCTCAAGGAACTCTCTTCACAAGTAGTCCACCTAGTTAAACTAGACCCCTTTTGCGCATTGTGCGGCAAGTTCAACCAGTGGCGTGGGCACCTCATCCGCGCGACACTTTCGCATAACCTTTCCGGCTAATATCTGCATCACGACTTTGACCGCATCGTTTTTGATGCTAGAAATAGCATATCCTCTCTTCTTCTTCTCCATCTTGAACTTCTTCTTCATGGCCTCCGCAATGCCCAAATCATCACTTTTACCCTCCAAGATGTTTGCTAGATCCTTCCCTTTGCAAGGGAGCTGGGAAATTCTATGAATTAAGTGGTCATGATGGGGATGGGCTCCTCCAGCCACAAGCACCTATCATGGACCAGGCAAAGCAGCTACCTGATGACGAAACTAGTCATTAGGGTGTGATGGTAATGCGGCACCCAGAGCAGGTTTAACAGTCCTACCTTTTTTACATCTCTCAGCCACTTACGTGGCTCAACTCTTTAACTCTCGTCGATGCTTCTTTATTCTAGTGCATCAGCGGTGCAGTTGCCAAATGTGGGAACTTCTCGTGGTCTACGAGATCCTAGTCTGCAAATTTTAGAATAGGCACTCACCCCAAGTGTGCTCCGTTGAAAATGATGTCGTCGAGGAGAAGCGGAGTCTGCAAAGAGATTTTTCTCTCATTGAGATCTTTAGGCACCCTTTCTTTTCCCTTCTGCGGAGGAACATATGTAGGTAGCCTGGTTAGAGGGTCCGCACCCTGGGTTTCTACCTCCATCTCTACATCATCCTCCTCCATTACTAAGATTTCTTCAAAGTCTTCCTCCTCATCGGCTTCCAAATTGATCACCTTCCCCTTTTATTCCATGGTAAGCTTAGTCCTTAACAAGTTTCTCAGGGATACGCGCACTAGTACCATAACGTGATTGTCTTTCTTGGGTCTCAGCATGCATGGAAATTTAGGGATTTCTGCGACTATCCCAGCACTTTCTCGGACATCCACTTCTGTTATGACCTGCACTGCCTCCTCAACAGTCATTTCTCTAGTATCCATGGCTTCCTCAAGCACGACCATAGTGCTATTCCACAATTCTCTCAATGGTTCGGGTAAGTTCTCAAACAACGAATTCACCTTCAATAGATCGAACAAGTCTGGGTTCATGAATGTTTGTGTGCGTAATAGCTCAGTTATCAAATTTCCAAGTGTTGTTTGTTGGACAATCCTTTGCAATTTATACCACCTTTTGAAATTGAATTCGACTGTTCCCCCCACATTTGGTCTATTAATGCTCACTTGGCAGTAGATTTTCAAGAATCTGGCCCATAAATTTCGCCTTAAATGCATGTCACCCGCTCCATTTGGTCTCAAACCAAGCATCACTTCGTGAATAGTGACTGTAACGGTCACTTTCCAGTTGACCCGTACAGCAACGCAGCTACCCTCGTGTTGTCACGGAACCTACGACACTTCGCTACTACATGCAGACCTGACATCATGCGACCCTTAGGCAGAGTAGTTTATAGTCTCGTGCCTCCTTTCAGCAGCTTGGATCGCTACGACTGTTCTTCTATTGGCTAGTCAGATGGTTGGGCCACCTGTGTACACCTTCAAACAACTGGCATTGACTTTTCCTAGAAAGAGTTCTCCATTTAACTTTACCAACTGCACCGCACCACCATCTATGATCTCCTTAATAATATATGGTCCTAGCCAATGCATTCTAAGCTTCCCTGGTAATTTATCAAACTTACTATCATACAACAACACCAAATCATTCGCCTTGAAGGTGCACAACTTAATATGTCGATTGTGCCAAGCCTTTTCACGTTGCTTTTGGACCTACTGGTGAAATCTAGCCAAAAATCGTTCTTCCTCGAGCTCCTCCAACTGCACAAGCCTCTCCTCTAGGGCTCCATGACCTGTCATACCTATGAGCATTGAGATGCGCAGACTAGGCATGATGTATTCCATAGGCATTACAGCTTCCACTCCATAGACAAGCCTAAAAGGTGTTTGTCCCGTCAGTTTCTTACATGTCTTCCTATAAGCCCATAATATTGCGGGTACGCGCTAGTCCCAATCACTTCGCTTTGTGTTACATACTTTGGTCAGCGCGGTCTCCAGCACTTTGTTGAACACTTGTACACTCCCATTAGCCTACAGGTGATACGATATGCTTTTCTAATGATACACCTGAAATTCTTCCATCAATGCGCTAATTGTCTCATTCAGGAAATGTGTACCGCGATCGCTCATCCAGATTTTCGGATATCTGAATCACGTTAATACACATTCAAACAGAAAATTCACGGTCGTCGCGGCCATGCAATCCTTTATCGGCTGCACTTCTGCGCAACAAGTCAGGTACTGTCGTAGTGATAATATATCTCGCGCCTATCTTTCCTTGAGGTTTGATAGGTCCTACAAAGTCGATTGCCCACTTTTCAAAGGGTTGCAACGTCATTTGCGGATTCAAAGGCATCGCATCCCTCTGTGATGGTTTACCTATTCTTTGACATATATCACAGGCCTTGCAATGTGCTTTTGAATCCTGATGAAGGGTCGGCCACCACAACCCTGCGCGAAGAATCTTTTGTGCGGCTTCACTTCCTGCATAATGTCCTCCCGTAGCGCCCCAATGAGCGTCCACAAGGATATTTCTTTGTTCAAGCTCAGGTACATGCCTTCGCATTATCTCATCATTCCCCATCTTATATAGGTGCCCCACAATGACAAAGAAATCTATCATGTGCACCACTAGTTCCTTGTTCTTCTTAACAGAGTACCCTTTCAGTGTAGTTCTATTCATGAGAAAGTGAATTATATCTTCAAAATTTCCATCCACTATGGGCACTGCAAAGAGTTACGCATCGGGTAATCCTTCCTCCAAACTAGTAGGTTCCTCTCCTATCTCAGTGTGCGACAGGTGATCTGGTCTCGCGTTCAATCGTCTAGGCTTCATAACAAATTCAAAATCATATTCTTGGAACAATAAAAGCCATCTGCATATGTGCCCCCTAACACAAACTTATTGACCAAGTACTCTAGCGCATAATGATCTGTATACATCTTAAAGTGACCTCCTAGCAAGTAGTGTCAATACTTCTGGAACGCATATACCATAGCCAGTCCCTCGCATTCAGTGGTGGAATAGTTCTTTTCTGCTTTAGATAATCCATGACTCACGAACACGATATGGTGATCAAGCCTTCTCCACCATCCTATGTTAGTACTGCCCTCAGTGCTATACTTGACACGTCAACATGGACATGAAACTCTTTCTTCCAATTCGGGAAGACCAAAATCGACGCAGTAACCATCTTTTCTTTCAATACATCCAGGCTTTTCTTACAGTCATTATTCCAGCAAAACGTGACATCCCTTTTCAATAGCTTTTCTATCGGCGCACTGATCTGGGCATAGCTTTTGATGAACTTCTCGTAGTACCCCATATGCCCCAGAGTAGCACGCAGCTATTTCGCACTTCACGGTGCTTCCAAATTTAGAATCATTGCGATTTTCGTGGGGTCTACCATCAGTCCTTATCTACAAACCACATGCCCCAACAGGTTCTTAAAAGGAATGAGAAACATACACTTCTTGAGGTTGAGCATAATTTAGTATCTTCAGCATGTATCCAACATCAAGTGCAAGTTCGCTACATGGCACCTAACCAGCTCAAATACAGTACAGTCGTCAAAATAGACCTCCAAGAACTTATGAATATATTCCCTAAATGTCGCAACAACTATGTGCGAAAAGATAGTAGGGGCATTCTTCAATCCAAAGGGCATGAAAATATATTGAAAGCAACCCCACTCAATCGCGAAATTTGTCTTGCTCCTATCCTTTAGCACAATTTTGATATGGTGGTACCCTGAGAACCCATCAGTGAAAGAATATGCTTCCTAACCGCCTACATTGTCTGACACCTCATCTGTGAACGAGTTGGGAATGGATCATGTACACACATGCCGTTCAAATTTCTGGGATCCACGGCATATTCTTATTTCTTCCAACTGCTTCTTCTCTTGTACCACCATTGGGCTTACACAATCAGATTCCTCCACAGGCTCAATGATGCATGTCGTGAGCATCTTGTTTAGTTCTACGCAGACCTTCGCCTTGTACTTTGGATTTAAGTGATACGGGCTCTGCTTAATTGGCTTCGCGTCGAATTTTAACGTGATCTTCATTACCCCTAAATCTCCAATTATTCCCTTCAAATCTGTAAACTTGGTCGGGAATAAGTCCTGATATTCACGGAGTAATTAAATGACCTTATCCATTGTCGGTCGTCCCAATAGTCTTCAATCTTCGCAATTTTAGGTACTACCTCCATACAAATATTCACCTGCTTAGTCTTCACCAACGCGGTTATGTCAGGGTTCTCAATCTATGGTCCCTGAACCTCGCAGTGGCCTTCCATCTCTAGAATGTTAATGTTCCACAGATCTTCATCTTCTTCTTCAGTAGTTACATTATAACATTCTAGTGTGCAACTTAGCTAAGTAGCCCATTTAAGCTGAATCGACTCTACTGGCTCATGTGGTATCCTAAAGATGGCTGCTTTTACCTCTTATAGCACTTCATTAATACTGTCACATTCATCCTCAAAACTGAAGGTCATAACGAACCCTTCGCGTAGAACATCCCATTCACCTATCCCATGGTGGAACTTTTTTTCTATATACCAGTTCATTGGTATAACATCCAAGGTATGATAGAACAGGTGTACCCACTCAGGCTGTGGCTTTTCCCCATAGGCATGCGCCCATTTGGCCAGATGCATTCGCAAATCATCCTACCCATTGTACTTATCTGTTAGTCACACCCTATGCTTCCCAAATCATAAGTGCATTATTCCCCTACACTCATGCTAGTCGCCAAAGCTCCCTTTGTGCATACCCCACCACCTCACGAGTGTAGCATGCAATACCCAATCCAAGGCCTGGAAGTGTTTCCTTTCTGGCACCTCCCTTTCAAATTTATTCAAGGAGGTATCTACCTCACTTAGGCCATCATAAGTAGGTAGGTCTCTTACTTTTGTCGATACGCAGCGCAGCAACCTTGTCATCATATTACAATTTAGTGTAGTTACCTCATGTAACATATTCTACCATCGCTTTATTTCCTTATCTGAATCCAAAGTACAGGAACTTTCACGCTCCCATGCAATCCGTCCATCTGCAATGGTATTCACCCGGTCCTGGTTTCACGTTGTTGTCTTATAGATGCAGTCCAAATCATCATCACTTTCATAATCGCACACCATCTCTATATAGCACGATCCTTCAGCAGGATCCAAGGGTATAACTACACGTAATGACTTCTTTTCAAAAATCATATTCCTCTTTTTTAGATTAATCACCCTGTTCATGTCAGTGACCCAATCAATTCCTAAGAACGAGGGTAGGGATTGTTGTCATCAAAAATATCTATCACTTCAGAGTTTGCTAGCATGCTCACTCCCTCAATGTCCACGGTTATTCCCTACAATCGTCCCATGGGTATTATTTTATGTTGGTTCGTCATTTGTAGTTGAATAGGAGACCACTGCAGCGTAGGTCTCCCCATTCTCTCCCATGTTTGCTTCGGTAAAACATTCACATCTAATCCTAAATCCAAGATAACTTGATCCATCTCATATTCTCCAAACTGCACGGTTAGTCCCATTTCTCTTCCTATCCTTATCTTATGTTTTTTTATCTTCCTAACTATGCGTAGTTCTCCTGGAACAGTCGCAACGCATCTGTTAATGAGTTCCTGTAACTCTTTCACCACCTTACTATCGTGAAGTAACTTTAGACATGTTTCCAAGAACATTGTGAGCATGGATGGGTCCATCTCCGACTCCAGTTTATCTTTGCTTTCTGAAGTGGAGGCATCAGTGAAACTCTTCTTAGCTTCCATGAAGGTTTCCCAAGTGCGCTCCAAGTCAAACTTCGCTTCCTTTGCTAGAGCTTTGCGAACCCAAGTACTATCTTTTGGTTGTTTGCCTTTGTCTTCTCCCATCATGATTCCACTTCGAAGCACAATGTTCACATTCAGATCTTCCTTGCATGGCTCAAACCTCATCATCTGCAGGTTCTGAGTCTGGGGAGGTGTTGTCACTCCTTTGTCGAGTATTCTAGCTATCAGTGTAGGACAATCTTTTGTCTCATGATCAAACAAGTTGCAGTACAAACACAAAAGGGCACGTTGAATTTGTGCAATCATAGGAATAATGTCCTAGCCCTTCGCAATTGTAGCATATCAATTGTCTGCGACCTCTTCCAGGTCCTCCTCTGCCTTGGCCTCATCCGCGTCCCTGAAATCCTATTTGCACCATTCCTGCATTCTAGTCAAGGGGTCTCATTTTGGCCTGAACTCTGTAGGTGGGAGTTCTATCCATCATTAACTCATAGCTTCTACAAGTGTGCTCATCGTGTCCCACTATACTACAAAAGTTTCAAAACAACTATTGTGAATTTTGTGTATACTTCTGTAACAAGTGACAATTTTTCATGCCATGTTTTCCTACTATTTGACATATCACGCACCACAAAGCAGGTGTTGCGCTAGGTCCTTCTTGTGCTTCTGGCCTTAATGGCATTGGTCCTCCTCCTGTGAGGTAATTTTTGAAAACTGGGCAGTGGTCTGTATCATGACCCTGACCCTTGCATTTTACACACGACACCTCTTTGTGCACTTCTGGTCGAGTTGTCCTATCTTGTTTCGAACTCTGCATCTCAAGGCATAAATTCCTCAGCTATGCATGGATCTACTGAACTCCTAAGTTAGGATCCTATATCTGGGTCTCATGCAGCCTCATAGCAATCTCTAAGGCCTCCACCTGAGTCGTTATCTTCTGTTGTGATAGCACACTTATTAAATGTGGCATTAGCAAAGTTACAAACCATTTGCGATGTTTTCCATCCATCATATTCATATTAGCCTCGCGAATCATACATTTCAGCCTCTGATCCAGCTCCCAAGGAGTCTCACCTTGTAGCATCATGATCTCTTTGAATCGAATGATTGACTGTGTTTCAGACTTCGGCCTACTAAATTCTTTGTTTAGCACTACTTGGATATCTGCGATTTCCACATTTGGATTATTGTTGGAGTGCTTAATGTACCAAGTCAGCGTGCGGTCCTACAGGGTGCTAACCTGTGTCACTTTATTTATATTTTCATATGTAACTCCTTGCGCTTCCCATACATCTCTTACCATGAACCAGAATTAGTCCAGATCCTCATTTCCCAAACCCTTGAACATAGAAAACTTCATTGTGCTTTCCATATTGAATCGTGGTGGTGGTGGAGGTGGTATGGGTGAAGATAGGGGTGATGGTGGTGAAGCTAGTAGTGTTGTGGGTGGGGGTGGTATTCGTGGATTCTTTGCCTTATCAGATGGATCACACTTTGCAACAAGACCTTCGCAAGCTCTTCCTCATCCCCTCGTGGAGGTGAAATCAAGGGGCTAGTTTTGGGTCCCTTACTTCCTTCGTTCCTGTAAGATTTTCCACTTCATGTAGCCCTAAACATCCAGGTAACTACATAACCCTTTTTTTTGCATAATAGAATTTTAATCCAAGTATTCAAAGACTTTACATACTTACCTCACGGTCCTTTGAGAAAGCGTCGCTCTACCTTGTATAGTTGACTGAGGTGTCGATCGCAAACTCAGTAATGAATCCTCCTATAATCTGATCGAGCCAATGATCAATGGCATGCGCGATTCTATCCTCTAATTCTTCCAACCTTCACACTAACTCTGGGGTCCAAACAATAGGACGTCAAGTTTCCACCTTCCTTAGCTATCTCCATGTACATGTAGCAATCTAACCACTCTTCTTTTGTCAGTTACAGATTCTTGTTCTCCTATGCTGCAAACTCATGAATTATTATGTCTAGCCAGCCTTCAATTTCCTTCTTTGTTGGATTCTAATGATAAAAAAATCAGACATCTCTATGTAGATTTTGGTCCTAGCAACATAACCATTTGTTGGCTTAATGGGGCCTGAATCGGTTTTAGAGTTAATTAGCCAAATAAATCCCTACTCTACTGGCCCTTTCAACATTAGCCCGTAGAGTGTGGACTGAAGTCTCACCCAAAGCGGTATGGGGGGGTGTTGAAACCAAGTTTACGCACCCTTGAAATATCTGAGGTGTTGCTCTAGTCCAACTATGCCTACCCTCACGTAGGTCACTTCACACACTATCTTGATCTTCAATACCTTATTGATCTATTATAATCACTTTCTTGGAGGCCTAACCAGGGGTTGGGATGCTTTCGTGCTACTATGGCAGTAAATTGCACTATTTCCCTAATCTACACAGTGTATCTTACTTATATTCTTACAAATTCTAGTCAACCTCGTGTTAACAAGTATTATATCTTGTATTCACTTAATCAATACAATCATATATATTTGTGCATCATATAATAGAAGTGAAATTTATACCCAATATATTCAATGCATAAAACAAGAAATAAATACACATAATAGATATGCAATTCTCTTTATTAATACTTCCAACTGTTACAAACTCGACTCACCCTGCGCACTCAGTTGTAGGGGTCTGTGCACTCAGCTACTGACTACTAGGCCTTTGCACACTCAGGTACAGATCCTTCTCCTACTCTACGTCCCAACACTAGACTTTACACTTTAGATACGACTCAACTCTTCATCCTTATCATTATTATTCCATGATCTATCTTCTTTTTTTATTACTCATAGCTTCGCTCTATTTATACAATCCCATGGTCCACAGACCATGGGTAGATCTCTACAACTGACATTACATTACAAAATTGAGGGTGGACAACCTTATGTCTCTTTTACAAACTACGCACTCCGTGCCCACAAAATGTAGAGTCTTTTCATCGGGGTTACAACTTTTGACCAAAATCTGGGCTCTAAACCCCAAAACTTCCCTTGGGGGATCCCGCGCCCAGCATAAGGTCTGATGTTTGGAGGAACACTTCCTAGAATCAAATGAATAGCATGGTCATGATCACGAATAGGTGGGAGGCCTTTGGGAGTCTCAAATACCTTGGAATGATTGTCCAATACTTTTTGGAGATCTGGAGAAATAGATGATTTCAATGTGGGAACCTCTAGTGAACATAATTGTGCAATTATGCCTCGTTGTTCTTTCTTTATAAGTTTTTTCATTCTGTTAGAGCTTATTATATTTCCCGATTTCCCTGCAAGGCCCCTTAATTCAACTTCCTTTCCTTCCGAAAAGATTTCAAGAAAACTTCTTGAAAATTAAAATCTATCATACCCAAGTATTATAGCCACTGGACTCCTATTAAAACATCAACACCACCCACTGGGATGGAAAGAATTGGGATATTCAATACATATTCTCCCATGGATAGCTTGATATTATGGCAATTTCCAGAGAAATTTATGTTTCCTCCACTTGAAAACATCACTTGACACTCTCGTGTTGGATATAGGAAGTAATTCAATTCCTTGGCTATCTTACAATTAATATAATTATGGGTACTGCCTAAATCAATCATCACTATTACCATTTTCTTCTTGATATTTCCTTCTATCTTAATAGGTTGAGGAGTGGGAATTCCAACCAACGCATTACAAGATATGGTTGGATTCATTTCTTCTTTCTCTAAGGTTTGTTCATGGTGTATATCCTCTTCTTTTGATTTTTCTTGTTTTTGCCTTCCTCCTCTTCACAATCCATGTAAAATAAATTCTTCTCACCACACTTATGACCTTTAGTGTATTTTCTATCACAATTGTAACAAATCCCTTTTTCTCTTTTTCCTTCCAATTGTTGTGGTGTCAACCTTGTAGTTTGTGGAAGGCTAGGGGCAAAAACACTTTCATCTTTACAGTTGTGAGTGGTAGGCTTCCTTGTTTCCATAATTTTGATTTCCATTTTTCTTTCCAACCTGAATGCCTTCTCCAATGAATCAGGTTCCCAAAGGCGAACCTCATGTTGGATGTTATCCTTTAAAGTCCCTATGTACACATCAATCATATGCTCCTTTGGAATATCTTTTACCCTTATATTCAATTTTTTTAAGTCCTCAATGTGCTTCATTATTGAACCCTTTTGTTTGAGATTTATCAATTGGCTAAAAAAGGTGTTTATTTTTGTATCCTCATAATGCGCTATCATTTCTTACGTCAAAATTTCCCAAATGACAATTTGTTTATGAGAGAAAAGTCATCGATACCATACAAATTGATTTGGTTTCAAATATAAATTTTCAATGCATACCTTTTGTGTGTTTTGCACATTATGGAGATCGAAATATTGCTCCATCTATAGTATCCATGTTAAGAGATCCTTGCCATCAAACTTCCTCATATCAATATTTGGAACATGGTGGGTCTTCAATCCAATGTTAGAGTCTATGAAATCATGATTAACATTTCTTTTTTTCTCATCAGAGTTTCATTTACTACCCTTTCGCCATTAGCAAGCATTTCTTGTAGCAATTGTGTCAAATCTATCTTCAAATCTTCCATGTTGCCTTTAAGTTTTTCTTCTATACCATCCATCTTAGCTTACACGCCATTCATCTTAGCTTCCACATCATCCATCTTAGCTTCCACCTCATCCATCTTAGCTTCCATTCCATCCATCTTATATTTCACACTATTCATATTAGCTTCCATGTCTTTATTTAAACCATCCATCTTAGCTTCTATTACTTTTTGTTAGAGTGAAAATTGTTGCACTTGATCTCATCATTTTGATATATCATGTTTCATTTCTCCCTCTTCTTCATGAGTCATGGTAGAGCTTTCAGGTTGCTTTCTAGGTTTTTCCATTTTCTTTCTTCAGGGCATCAATTAATCATAATTGTGCCTCATTATGCCCTTTGAATCACTTCAAACTGATTTTTCAAACCAAACTTATGCAAATTTTGAAAAACTATACACTCTTTTTCGCTTTATAGGATCTTGATATTGAATCTGTTGTATCTTTGTAATTTAAGATTTCCAAGGTCTAAAATTGCATCTTGTGATATCCCTCTGAGTGCTCTTTATAACCCCACTATTTTGATCAATATTGGATCCTTCAAGAAAACGTTATGTCAAATCTTCTATGATGACTTGATCATAGACTAGTTCAATAGAGTGAACTTGTACGACATGCCACGTGTCAATGTTTCGACCTTCAGACCTAAAAATGATACACATAAAATTAAAGTTTTTCCTCTTTCTATAACGTCTTATGAAATTTCAATATGATGCTCAGAGAGAAAGTTGTGAAATTTTTCCCAAGGTCACATGTTTGGGATGTAATTCGGGAGCCTGCAAAAACCCTAACTTCCTTGGATCATATCTCCGAAACTATAGCGAGAAAAGATCGAC
This sequence comes from Pinus taeda, assembly GCA_000404065.3. Lineage (NCBI taxonomy): Eukaryota > Viridiplantae > Streptophyta > Pinopsida > Pinales > Pinaceae > Pinus > Pinus taeda. The sequence continues at coordinate 53,085 of APFE031313850.1, forward strand.
AATTCGGGTTTGAGGTTCATTGAGATTTTGGATCAAATTAGTTTTAATTTAAGCGTATGAAAAGCTGTAGAAAAAAACGTTATAGCTAAAATTCCACGATGGCATGTTTAGAGAAGCAAACCCTAGAATCCAAAGCTCTGATACCAAATGTTATGCAACCAGCTCACAAAATAGAAGAAAAGATAGATAAACAGCTTAAAAATCAACCTCTTCGAGGGGGAAACCTCCTTTACATTACACAAATGAACAATTCTTGGATGATACAAATGAAAAAACCTCATTTCTATATATAGGAGTCTAAGGGGTCACAATATAATCAAAGCCGACCTAACAATAATAATATAAGGGCACAACAATAACAATAGTGGGCTTCTATGGGGCACAATAATAACAATATGGGGACAATAGGGAAGCAACAATAACAATAATGGTTACAATTCCAATAGTAATGGGAGAATCACTAGTATTATAGGGACCTAACATCTATAAAGCACATACCCAATGGGTGCTCGTTGTAAACAATTCTTTGCAAAATCTCAAAACTAAAGGCTTAACCCATTTTATCTTTTTCCAAGGCCTCAAAATTTAGCTCGGATTTGGATTTAGAACAACTCTATATCTACCAACTAGATTTTATTCATGCATCGACTAGAGCTTATAGGCAATGAGTGTCAATCCCACCATCTTGGTAGCCTACCCATTCAATTAGTGAAATTAAATAGCGCAGCAGCCACATTGTATTAGCCCATCTTGTTATGCTTAGCAGATATCAAGTTCGCCATGTTGGCACTGTGTTAGGTCCCTATAATACTAGTGTAATCCTTTATTGCTATTGGAGAAACCTGCTTATTGTATTATTGTGCCCATATAGTGCCCATGTTGTTATTATTATACCCCATAGAATCCCACTATTGTTATTGTTGTGCCCCTACAATATTATTGTTATGTAGGCTCTCATTGTATTGGGACCCCTTAGAATCGTATATATAGAAAGGAGGTCTTGTTATTTGTATCATCCAAGAATTGTTCATTTTTATAATGTGAAGGAGGTTTCCCCCTCGAAGAGGCTAATTTTGAAGTCGTTGATCTATCTTTTCTATCTTTCGTGAGTTGGTTTCATAATATTTGGTATCAGAACTTTGGATTCTAGGGTTTCATTGCTCCAAACAGATGATCGTGGAATTTTCTCTATAAATTCTTCTCTACGAAGTTTCAAAATCTAAAAAAAAAACTCATTTGAGCCAAAATCGTTCTAAACCGTGGATCCAAATTTCAGATGTTTTCTCACTATGTTTTCGAAGATATGATCTGAGGAAGTTAGGGTTTTTGAAAGCTCTAGAATTCCATCTCAAACATGTCATCGTGGCATTTTCACTATAATTTTTTTCTATGAAGGTTCAAACTCTGAAGTTAAAACCCATTTTAGCCGAAGTCTTGATGACACTCGGGCCCAAATCTCCGATCTTGTTTCACTATATTTTCGTAGATATAGTCCAACACATTTAGGGTGTTTGCAGGATCCCAAATTACATCCAAAACAGGTGACCTTGTGGAAATCATCATAACTTTCTCTCTAAGCATCAGATTGAAATTTTATCGTAAGTTACACAAAGAGGACATACTGTACTTTTCCTTTTATCAATTTCAAGTCTTAAGGTCGAAACAATGACATGTGTCACTTCGTACAAGTTATCTATATTGAAAAAGTATATAATCAGATAACCTTGGGAGATTGGGCATAACGCTTTCTTGGAGAATCCAAATTCGATCAGACTAGTGGCATTGGAAAGATGACATAGAGGGATACCATAGGTCATAATTTTAGGCCTTGGAGATCCGAAATTTTAGAAATACAATAGATTCAATATCGAACACCTAAAAGCAAGAAAAAGAATGACTCGAATCAAGAAAATAGAAACACCTAGTAAGCAAAATTGGAGGGATGATTTGAAGAATGTGGTTGAAGATATGATCAATAAGATAAATGGTATATAATAAAAATTTCATGGAAACATCGAATATTTGAAGAAAGACATGGAAGGTTTGAAGGAAGGGGAGACAAAGTCACTACAAGAAAGGCTTCCTAACACTGAAAAGGTAGTAGAGGAAACTCATGATGAGAACAAAAGAAATTTTAGTCATGATTTCATGGACTCTAACATTGGATTAAAGACCCACCATATTCCAAATATATATATGAGGAAATTTGATGGCAAGGATCTGATAACTTGGATACTACAGATGGAGCAATATTTTGATCTACATGATGCAAAACTACCACAAAAGGTATGTATTGCCTCTTTATATTTAGAACATAATCAGTTTGTATGGTATAAAGGGATTTGTTCTTGTAAACAACTTTTCACCTGGTCAATTTTTAGGGGGGAAATTATAGCACATTATGAGGATACAAAGAGAAACAACTTCTTTAGCCAATTGATAAATCTCAAACAAAAGGGTTCAATGACAGAGCATATTGAGATCTTCCAAAAATTGAATATAAGGGTAAATGATATTCCATAGAAGCTTAGGATTGAAGTCTTCATAGGGACTTTAAATGATAACATCCAACATGAGGTTTGCATTTGGGAACTTGATTCATTGGAGAAGGCATACAGGTTGGCAAGAAAAATTGAAATCAAAATTATGGCAACAAGGAAGCCTACCACTAATAACTATAAATATGGAAGTGTTGTTGCTTCTAGCCTTTCACCACCTATAAGGTTGATACCACAACAATTGGAAGAAAAAGGAGCAAAAGGGATTTGTTACAATTGTGATAGAAAATACACTAAAGGTCAAAGTTTGTTGAGAAGAAATTAATTTACATAGATGGGGAAGAGGAGCAAGAAAAGGAACAAGAAAAGTCAAAAGAAGAGGATATACACCAGCAACCAATCCCAGAGAAATAAGAAATGAATCCGACCATATCTTGTAATGCATTGACAGGAATTACCACTCCTCAAACTCTCACGATAGAAGGGCATATCAAGGAGAAAAAGGTGATAATGTTGATTGATTCAGGTAGTACCCATAATTTTATTCATTGTAAGATAACCAATGAATTGAATTACTTCCTATATCCAGCACCAGAGTATCAAGTAATGGTTGCAAATGGAGGAACCATAAATTTCTCTAGAAAGCGCCATAATATCAAGATATCCATGGGAGAATATGTCTTGAATAGTCCAATGCTTTCCATTCCAATGGGTGGTGCAAATTTTGTACTAGGAGTCCAATGGCTACAATCTTTGGGTACGATAGCTTTTAATTTTCAATAATTTTCTTAAAAAAAAATTGGGAAGGAAAGGAATTTGAATTAAGGGGTATCGTAGGGAAACCGAGAAAGATAATAAGCTCTAATAGCATGACAAAGCTTCTAAAGAAATAACAATGTAGCATAATTGCACAATTATGTTCACTAAAGGTTCCCACATCAAAATCAACTATTTCTCCAGATCTCCAAAACGTTTTGGAAAATCATTCCAAGGTATTTGAGACTCACAAAGGCCTCCCACCTATTCGTGATCATGATTATGCTATTCATTTTATTCCAAGAAGTGTTCCCCCAAATGTCAGCCCTTATAGATATCCATATGCCCAAAAGAGTGAAATTGAACGTATGGTTACAAGAATGCTAGAGGCTGGTATAATTCAACCTAATCAAAGTTCTTTCTCTACTCCAATGTTATTGATACACAAGAAGGATGGATCATGGAACATGTATCTGAATTATAGGGAGCTCAATGAGATTACTTTAATTAAAGATAAATTTCCCATTCTTGTCATTGATGAATTATTGGATGAATTACATGGAGAAATTTACTTCAACAAGTTGGATCTTCATTCAGGATATCATCAAATCAAAATGAATACTGAAGACATTCCAAAAACAACATTTAGAACTCATGAGGCTCATTATGAATTTTTGGTCATGCCTTTTGGCCTTACCAATGCACTTTCTACATTTAAAGGTTTGATGAATTCCATTTTCAAACCCTTCCTTATAAAATTTGTGTTAGTATTTTTTGATGATATATTAATCTACAACAAGTCTTGGAAGGATCATGTTCAAAATGTTGATAGGGTGCTCAAACTATTGGAGAAGAAACAATTATATGCAAAAAGCTCCAAATGTTTCTTTGGAGTACAAGAGGTGGAATATTTGGGTACTCATTTAGCTCATAGCTCATCTTATCATCCTCAATCTGATGAGAAAACTGAGATAGTGAACAAATGTTTGGAAGGATATCTTCATTGCTTTGTATCTAATAAACAGACACAATGGGTCAAGTGGTTGCCTCTAGCTGAATGGTGGTATAACAGTTCCTTCCATATTGCAGGAAAAATGAACCCATTTATGGAACTTTATAAATATCATCCAGTGTCCATCACATCGTCTTTAAAATAAAATTCTAAGGTTCAAGCAATGGAAGATCACATCATGCATCAACAAGTTCTCAAATTCTTAAAGGATAACTTCACTTTGGCACAGAATAGAATGGAACAACAGGAAGATCAACATCGGAGCGAAAGACGTTTTGATGTAGGTGACTGGTATTTCTACGACTACAACAATAAAAAAAAATGTCCCTCAAGTAAGCTAAGAAGGATAATAAATTATCACCAAAGTATTGTGGTTTGTACAATGTGTTACAAAAGATTGGTACTATGGCATACAAATTGGAGCTTCCTACATCTTCCCGAGTGCGCCCTATTTTCCATGTTTCATGCTTAAATAAGGTTATAGCTGAGAAGATCTCAGTTCAAACAATATTGCTGGAACTTGACAAGGAAGGAAAAATCATATTGAAACAGGAAGCAGTCACAAAAATAATAAATTGACAGCTACGAAATCGTTCAATTTTAGAGTATCACATCAAGTGGAAGAACTTACCCACTGAAGATTTCACATGGGAGGATCAGAATTTTATAGAGAAGCATCTAGAACTACTCAAGCATTGAGGACAACACTTTTTGAAGGAGAGGGGCATGTTAGGTCCCTACACTACTAGTGTAACTCCTTATTATTATTAGTGCAACCCCCTTATTTTATTATTGGCCCATATAGTCCCCATGTTGTTATTATTATGCCCCATAGAAGCCCACTATTGTTATTCTTGTGCCCCATTAGACTCCTATATATAGAAAGGAGGTCTTGTCATTTGTATCATCCCATAATTGTTCATTTATGTAATGTGAAGAAGGTTCCCCCCTCAAAGAGGCTGGTTTTGAAGTTGTTGATCTATATTTTTTATCTTTTTGTGAGTTCGTACCATAACACACTGGGTTCACCATCCTGCGATTTTTCAAGGATAAGGGAACTTACTAATGATCAAGTGAGTTGAAAATTTGCAACTACTACTATGATTGGCCATGATTGACTAACTATATGGCTATTACTGACTAGACCTTGTGGCTAGGCCTCTTTCCCAACTATGATCAACTTTGATCGGCACAACTATGAGACTGTCTATGAATACTAGAAATGGCTAGAGCTTCTAGCCTTAATAGAAGAGCATTAGTCTTTGCATTAGCTGCATGGATACTACCTTAGCACTCTTAGCCTTTGTTCCATAGTAGCTACATAAAATTGAAACTTATATATGCTAATATCATATGTATATAGAGGTATTATGGTTCTCTATAGATTTCAATCCTAGTAAGGTACTAGAACTTTATTAGACTATTAGTTGTTGTCCATGCTAATATTCCTACTGCAATAAGGTGTCTTTTTATTAAGTTTTTAACTCACTACATATGCCATGAACTGAAAAAAAAATTCTTCCACCCAGCTTAGGAAGCTCGCTCAACAACCTCAAAGCAATTTATTGCATCCAACCAATAATCGTAGGGGAGTAAATCTAGGTTTGAACAAGATTTCAAGGCAAAGACATGTTGCCCCGCAGCCCCCTTGTTTTAAGAAGCTTAGGGATCTCGCATGTTGCTATCAAGATATTGAAGATAAAGAAATGTCATACTATGGGTAGGTTATGGAGTATGCATATTCCAATTACATATCAAAGGTATGCTATTCATTAAGTTTGGAGATAAAATATATGGTGTGTTTAATTTCTGAAGAAAAA
>APFE031313852.1:20648-40181 GCA_000404065.3 Pinus taeda
AGACATATTGCAGCAGGTGGTTTTGCACCCGCACATTGGGTTTCCACTTATATTCTTTGTGGTTATTGTGTGTGATTGTCTCGCTTCTACTTTTTCTGTTCCTAGGCTTACTATTTTCTGATCCTGATGCACAAGATTAATGTTCAACATTGAGAATATTTTAAATTATAAGTGGTGGTAATGTATACGCAGGGTTTCCTTTATATGTAGTTGTATATACACACGTTTTCTCTACTGAGAAGTAGTAATATGTTCTGGGTTTAAAAAGAATAATTGACCAGATAATACTAATCCCCCCCCCCCCCTCTCAATATTATTTCCAACATATACAGAATCATCTTGTTGTATGTCTTCAAAATTACCTGTGATGATCACTTGTATTCACACTTAAAATACCATGACTGTATTGATTGGTTTTGTTATGCATTTTCCAATAGTGCCTCTTGTCTGGTTTGACTACTTAAAATATCATTTTGTTTTTTTGATAACTTGTCTTTACAATTAAGATACCATAAGAAGATCTCGTAGTTACTGTTATTTGAATTAATTTGTTTATACTCCTGTTTGTTATCGCAATTGAATTCATTCATGACCCCCGTTGTCTCACCAAATGGACTTGCATAATGCCTTCTAGGTATGTTCTAGGTCTGTTCTTTGATATTCAAGAAGACTCTTTGCGGGTTCACAAAATACACAAAGGGACTCTTTGTTGTTACTAACTCCTTGATTAGGATTTCAGCTTTCATGCCCAGCATTTGATTTAATGTCTTAAAGAGCTTGGTCCTAGGAATGCTTATGATTTTTGAAGAAATGAAGCCAAAGCAAGGCTTCTCCTTGATAAGGATTTCGGCTTTCATGCCCAGCATTTGATTTAATGTCTCAAGGAGCTTGGTCCTCGGAACAGCCATGCTTTTTTATTTATGATTTTTTGATGTGTTATGCTTATGATTTTTTATTTATGATTTTTCATGGGTTATGCTTATGATTTTTTATTTATGATTTTTTGATGTGTTACACTGCTCTAGTATTGATCTGATATTTGAAACATATACATTGCATTCAGAGCAACTTTAATCTCTTTGTTAATTGCAGAATAATTGTTTTATGCATCTTCTCGTGTTCTTGAAATAAACTAGGTGATCTCTTATTTAGGTTTAGCATTTTTATTTCTCACATGTTTTAGTACTACTCCCTATCCAATATTGCTTGCATATATTTCCACAAGTTTGGGTAAACCATCATCTACAACATGTAAAATTGGAAGTGTTTTTACCTTTTTTTTTATGTTTTACACCACTCTGGTATCTACTAGAGTCCATGGACGAGGGTCCTTTTTGAGCCTATCATTTAAAAAAATTCTATCATTATCATAGTCCTTGTAGAAGTGGCCCACATAGTTTAGACTACCTAGAAATTTTTGTATTTGTGCTTTGTCTGTGATCTTGTTAGGGAAATTGTCAGTAAATTCTCTAGCATGTTGTAGTATCAATTGACCATTTAATATTGTATGACCAAGAAACCTGATCGAAGTTTTAAATTATTCCATCTTCTTTTTTGAGACAACCAATCCATCAACGTAAAATCTTGAATTTATTCCATTATTAATTTAATGTCTCATATATAGTTCACATGGGGTGGACTATTGTTGTATTGGCTTGACAACGAGACACTTCTTCCATTCTCTTGTGTATTCAAGCCTCTAACAATGCTTCTAGTTAACATGTGGATTTTATACAATGCACTCAAATTTTCTTCATTAATTTTGATTGTTTGGACATGCATGCCACCAATAAGCAATGCTCACTGCATGCCTTACATTTATCACTAGCCACAAATTCCCTCCCATTACAACCTATCCCTCTTAACATTCATTATCTATTTTTTTTCTATAAGGATGCACTTATCCATAAATGGATCTCTGGTCCTCAAGGAGTTATCATTTTCCAAACCAAGCATGGTATTTAATTTTACCAAGGCTCCAACTTGAGACCCCCTGGAGCACTCTTGATCACAAATTGGCACCATAACAATTTTTTCCTCATGTCACTTATAGTTGAAGTTTCTAGTCATGTAAACATTCATTTCAACTACAACTCTTATTTGTCTCTCATCTCCATATATAATAGAGGCCATGCCTTTTTCTCAAATCAGGTAATCATATTATCAATTTGTAAAGTTTTGAGTAATTATTGACCTCATATATCAAATTAGATAAAGTGAATAGGAGTAATGATGGTGCAGTTAGATAGAAATATAGGTTGTTGTTTGGTAGAGGGTGCATGCATGTGTCACCTTCAATGAACTAGAGTGTTTCTTTTGTAGGTCTTCATATCAACCTCCCATTTAGTTCAACATCTAGTTAAGTTCTAAGTTCAATTCAGCTCTAGTTCACCATGTGTGATCTATCAAGGGGAGGGTGTTGCTATCTATTTTATTAGATTGTTCTTGTATAATAGTTTCCAATTATGCATGCTTGACTTTTTCCAGTTAAGGTGCGCTTATTTGGTGTTTAGAATAGGGTTAGGGCTTGACCAGGTCACCTTCAGTTATTTATGCATGTGAGTAACTGCATTGTACCTTCCCTCATCTTCTCATTCTCTAAGATGTAGGGCACATTACTTTGTTGTTGGGATGTTTTATGTTTTGAGCTATACTATTATAATTTACTACTTTTCAGATCTAATAAAACAACCAAGCACATTTGATAGATTTCTCTTCCATGTATTTTATGTTAGCAGCATGTGCTTGTAGATTAGCATATTTGAAGATTGCTATTTTGATAGGGTTTTAGTTTTAAAGTTAACCTAGGATCTAGTTATCATTTTAGGACTTTTTTGAGACAACCAATCCATCACCCTTTATTATCAGCAATAACTTATTTAGATGTATGAAATGTTGATCTACTAAATTTTAAAATACATGGACATCATTGTTGTACTCTATGAGTGAGTCAAAATATGGTTTAATGACATTACCCATAACCCTTTGCAATATTGATGTGGCATTTTCCAATCTAAAAGGCATGGCATTCCACTGTTTGCACGCTTTAGGTGCACTAAATGTTGTTTTGAATTTGTCTTTTTCCTTGATGTCCATATGTTAGAGTCTAGACATAAGATCAAACTTAGAAAATGTATTTTCTCCTTGATTAGGATTTCGGCTTTCATGCCTAGTAAATTGATTTAATGTCTCAAGGAGCTTGGTCCTGGGAATGTTTATGATTTTTGAAGAAATGAGTCCAAAGCAGGACTTCTTTTCATAAGATTATGCTATTTTTTTTATCAGTGTTGTTCCTATTCATTTAGTGGAATTCTTGAGCTTCTTTATGAAAATAATGTGGGGTTTTAGTGGGTCCCCAAAGGCTATCAGTAAGGTAGAAAGATAAGAATGTTGTATCATTTATGCCATGTAATTGAATCAATTTGATCGAGTCTCTAGTTGTACTAGGTTTGTTTACAAGGAAGTTGTAATTGCCAGATATAAGAGTGTTTTGATTAACAACATGTTTCTAATGCTTCTGGATTTTATATTGGGTCCTCATCAATGGGTGTAACATTAACTAGCTCTTGATCTCGCTTTTAATAGAGCCTGTAGTTTTAGAAAAATAGAAAAATATATATATATTCATGAAATTGAAACTGTAAGAACTGAAACTGAAACTGTAAGAACTGTTAGAAATGAAAATAGAACTGTAAGAAAAATGTGTTGTAATTGAAATAACTAACCTGGATATACTGATAATTGTTTTGTGATGTTTTGCCTCCAAGGTTGGTGAATAGTTTGAAAGCATAACATGCAACTTCAGCAGTGGTTGAACTTCTTTTATAGTTTTTAACTTGAATTTAATCGGTGGTAAGGATGGACATGGATTGAAATGGCTTCATTTTGAATGTGTGATATGGATTTAACTTGATGTGATCCAATTGTTGGGAATTTGTTATTTGTTTATCCATGTGCTTTGATATGTTTTAATGAGAAATAGAATGGTTTGGGTGTCATTTATTGAAGTTATTTGATTGGGTGTCATTTATTGAACAAAGTGGGTTTAAATATTAGGTTGGATGTCATTTATTGAACATAGGGGATTTAAATGTTGAACAATACAGTAGTTATGGTTGATATACATTCACTTTTATTATGTGCAGGTATGGATATTTATTTGGGATACATAGCTTCAATTCTAATGAGTGGGGTTTGAAGTGACTGCTACTTTGTACTTCTGGAATATACCATTTTGGAAGGGTTTATGGTTTTATCTGTTTTCTAGTTGGGTCAATATGACTTGCACTCTTAAGTATTAAGATACTATGTATGGACAGTTGTGGGCCCAGTCAATGTTTTGGGAAATTTTGGACATAAATTAATACTTATTTTCACTTAATGTTATTTATTTTTGTTTAAATATTGGTTGCAAAAGTCTCAATTTCTGGTGGTTTGGTGGGACTAGTACTATATCAATTACTGGTCTCTGCACAACATTAGGCATCTCCCCCCTAATTATAGGTAATGAAGTTTTTTTTGGATTTGCTCAATTTTATTCAATGTCTCATTCAATGTCTCATGAGGGATACTATAGGTTCCAACTTCACCATTGTAAAGAATAAACAAGATAACGGAAGTGTTCAAATATTTTTTCTTATCCTAGTCCTCGAGCTTATCATTTATATATTTGTTTTCGAGACCATAATAGTATTTCCAACCATTGATGAATCTCTTCTTGGCACCATTGTCCTAGTTCAAATCTATTGGAATTTATGCATAACTATTTGTAACATTGTGCCTCTTCAAGGGTGTTATCACCATACAAACTCAGAGGATAAATTATTTTATCATATTTAATTATCATAATCTTGGTTTTATCCACATGAACACATACTATTGTATATGATGGAAGTTGAACCTAATGAAGCTTTTGGTGCATACATTATCACAACAAGACTATGCTTACACCTATGTTTTCTCTCTTCTTGTATGCCATTCTACATTAGTTGTGAAAGTTGGTCCATGATGTGATATAAGTACTGACATACCATGATCCTTATATCAATGGTGTAGCCCTAAAAGAGTGGTGTTCCTTATTAACACAATAGTTGATTAGTTGTGGGGTGAGAATGGTTTATTAGGTGTGGGATAAGAATGGTTAATTATTTATAGGAAGAATATGCTTGCAATTGCTTAAACTTCTTATAATATTTTGAACTAAACTTGTAACGCTACAAAAATATACTCCTTTTGTCTCCCTATAATTTGTGTTTATTCTATTGCATGTATGCCATCTAATCTAGGTTTTCATATATATGTTATAAACCTTAACGTTTGTGCAATTTGATCCTAAGATAGCTTTATGCAGTAGTTTCATGCTGAAATTTGACTCCAAAAATGTAAAAAAATTACGTAAATTCCTACCGTCATTATGTGTGTTTATCCCTATCCTAGCAATTGCGAAAGCCCTCTTCTTACTTATTCATCCCTACCACTATAATTGAGAAAGTCAACTGCTATAAATAAATCATTATAATTATAAATGGCATTGAAAACACTAATTAGTTATAAAAAATGATCAATGAATCCTTTTCATAAATTGAATCAAGTTAAACCACTTAAATATCCACACAATTCAAACATAACAATCTAAAAATTAAAGACAAAATATTCAATCATAACTACTCAATGAACTTTCCTCATGTCCCCAAAGTTATCTCCCTCCTCTTTGCCTTTTCATAATTGTCCATCTCCCAATTTACTTCAAAATATAATTCTACCAGTGTTAAGAAAAATAAAAATAAAAAATGTTAGTATAAAGAGGTAATAATTTTATATGCAAATCACTAAGCTTAGATATAAGTAGAATACATTACAACACCTCTTCCAAAAATTTAAATAATAGAGGCATGAATTAGTGACCTAATCACAAAGAAGTAATATTGATGAAATAGTTTGTAAGGTTTGTCTGTGTCAATTCCACGTATGATAATTAGTTTAAATTTGGTTAGGATGTAGGGATGTTTTTAAAATTATAATTTAAAATGAATTATTATAGGATATTTTATTATATAAAAGTAAAAGTTGATAACTGAATATAAGAGAGGTTGTTACTCGATATTATTAGTATTTGGAACAACATGATTTTCAGTCAAAGTGTTTTTACTTATGTTTGCCACTAAAAAAAATATTTGATGTTTTTAAATACTGTAATATTTTCTTTTCACATTTACATAAGCTAATCGGTCTACTGGGGTAAACATGTGACAAAGAGTTACTATGATATGATTTAACTCTCCATGTACAATTAGGGAAGTGGAATTGACACACCAAAAACCAAATTGACCTTTCTTAGGAGGTACAGAACCCCAAGGGATATCCAACCAAGTGCCCAACCCCTGAGTTAACTTGCCTTTTTACTAAACTAGACCCCTAGTCGCTCCCATGACAAGCCCTCCATGCGACTGAAACCCTGCAATCGATCCCACAGCAAAGCCTCCATGTAACTGCAGTCTTTTTCAGACAATTTTGTGCCAACAACCCCGAAATATGAGCCACTTTTTCAAGGCTATGACTGAGGCCTCTGTGCTTGATGAAAATCCCAGAAATTATAAATAATAAGAAGACAGTGTCTCTAATGCAAAAATTAAACAAGGACATGACCTGACTCATCCTAACCATGATAGGCATTTCATCAAACATGTCATGAACATGTAATGCACAAGTCATAAAAACACATCATGAACATGTAATGCATAAGTCATAAAAACACATCTCAACATAGAGACCTCACACTTATTTGAGATTCGTCAAGAAGGTTTGGCGTCCTCTCACAATAGTTGCATTGTCATCTATTAGGTCATTCATTCATTAACATTTCATATACTAATCAAAACATGATGAGAATCATAACTCAAGTCTGTCTTAAACGCATTCTTACAGCCAACATATAACAATGATAAAAAAACCATCGAAGCCACATAATATCAAGTACATTTATTCATGAAATACAAGGAAAGCGAGTTCTTATTAACATATACAAAACCCAAACAAGTCACGCACTTTCACATACCACCCGACCATAGATTGGGCTGAACCAAATATTTCTTTCATCAAATCACCCTCGTGCCATATTCCAAGCATGAATGTGGGACTCACAATAAAAAAAACCAGGCATTTCTCAAGCTTTACCTCAATCCCGTCATATATCGGTCAAGGATTCCTAGGCCCAAACCCTCATCTATACAACTAGGCTTTATTGTATATCCCACTAAGGGATTCCTAGGCTCAAACAAGAAATATACACTACCAGGCTTTACCGCAATCCCACCATACATCGGTCTAGGGATCACTAGACCTATACAAACATGGATGCCTCTGAATCTCTCCAGCTAAACTGTGAGGAATTTTTTTGTCCCTACCCTCTAAGCTTTACCATATATCCTGCCATTTATTAACTGAAAATTACTAGGCCCAACGAGAGTATAAACAATCAAGCTTTACCGCAATCCCACCTTTATCGATATAGGGATTATTACGCCTAGTGATTTTCCCTGTGGCCACCTCACTCAGTTTCGAAACCATCCAGCAATCCATCTCAACCAAATGAAAGAACTCCATCACACCATGGTTATCTGAAAATGGCAAGGCAAGGTTGAAAATCATTATCACACTTGGAAAAAACCATGCCAATGACAACAAGAGAACCAAAGACACACATGCATGTACCATGCATGCCAAAACTACCAAAGAAATCATACATGCAACTCAATACCTGCAAGTGATCTCGTTGTAGTTGTTATGCCCCTATACCAATAGGTGTCATATATCATAATTGACTTGATGAGTTATGTAATATGTTCATACATTTTCTTGTTGTAAAGATTTTCCATATTTTCAAAAAAATCAAAAAATATAGAGAGGGTATGCCCTAAAAGAAAAATCAAAGGGTAAAATAATAAAAGATGGTCAAAAAATGAAAAGAAAATGAACCCCATCAAAAAGAAAAGACCAGGAAAGTGTGCAAGTCTAAATGCCACTATTTTTTTACTTTTCTGTAATAAACAATTGTGTGCAGCGTGTCACTTATGCCACAATTCATGAATAGCCAAATAGTTTAAGCTTGGCTAATTCATATTTCAATTTCATGTTGTAGAAATAGAGAATAAATATCTGACCAAACAGTGTAATCTTGGCAAATAAATAGATAGGTAGAGTGAAAAGGAGCCCAACAGTTTAATCTAAGCCCTTGGATGTAATAAGTGTAGACTTAGATAGGCATTACCATGTAAAAGAAAAGAAAGTTTCATAAGGGTTTTCCAGTCTAAGTGCACCCTAATAAAAATGTAAAAATGCTAGGTTAAGTAGGTAGGGTAGGTAGATAATGGTTGCAGAATAACATGTGATGAATGATAAGTGTGAATGTATGAATCTTTTATTTTTATCACTTGGACAAGGCATGCAGTACATGAAAGACATATCAAGCAAACAAAGTTAAAATAATTAACTCCCCTACTCGTTTTTCCTAAATTTTCACTAATTTCCCCTAAGTACCAAGCTATCTATCAAATTAGAGGGGCTCAGAGCATTTCTCTAACTTCTGGAGGGACCAGACCCTCGGCCCAATAATTTATAAAGCCTAAAGGACTTAATACCATTCATTAATCATCATACCCCTTCATAAAAATCATTCATTATCTTGATAAGTTTTTTCCTAAGTAAAATCCTATTTTACTTAGGAAAATTAAAAGAAATTCACAAAAACTCTTTTTAGCCTAAGTTTAAATACACACTTCAAATGCTTTATACTTAGCGCTTTTCCATTTCATAATGTCATATTAACTATTAACATATTAATATATAAATCCCCTATAAAGTTTACCTGATCCCGTATTATTTTAGCTATATAATAACCCCAAAATATTATATATCCCACCCTTGGTTAAATTATAACCATAATATGTTTTAAATGGGATTAATTAGTTAATCAGTAACTAATTAACAACCCCGACCCTCCGCCACATTAAAAAATGGTTAATTAATAACTTCCATAGTCAATCCCTCCGCTCCCGATATGATTAAATAATTATTAATTATATCGGGCCCGCCTCCATTAAACCCCCATCACTTCGCACCCCCGATAGCCATTCGATCACGCCTCTGAGATCTAACAGTTGTCGTGCATATCACACAACCCTTTGTGACTGCACATTAGCACGCAATCGCAAAAGCGGTTTTATGTACAGTGCCTCCACCATGTGTCAATCGTTCTATGGAATCGCTGACTCAAGCCCAAATACCGCCACCCCTCCATAAGCAGTGCGATATAAACTGCTTACCGTCTTCCCACTAAACGACAAAACATCATTTCATTTGCCCACTGAAGTCACCCGTCCAAATCCCAAAACACGCTAATTCTTGATTTTGTATATAAAACAAAACAAGTCATTTTCATTGTTTTATTCTGTGAACCTGTAGGCCCATGCAAACAATACGTCGAGGTCAACCAGCTTGAGCTTTCAGCCATCAACCTGCTCCAAACTTTGCAGCGGACATCGCCCAAAGCCATCCAGTTACACCCAGCACCTGCATTCTGTTGCCCGCCCCCCAAAAGCAGGTATTTACCAATTTCCTGAAAAGAAAACCCTGCAAATACTTGTTTTCCAATGCAAATTGATTAAAAACCCAAAATTCGCCATAATTCTGCTATTGCGTTTGTAAATTCAAGTATCCAGACCTGCTATTTCATCATTTCCACCTTAAAAACCTCAGTTTCCCTCCTAAAACCCACAAAAACTAGTATGGAAACTCTAGTAGCCCTAAATGTTGCCCCCATTACCACCCCTCATCGTGATTTAGACTATCTGCCTCTGATAGATAAATACTTCCAAATAAAAGACCTAATCACTGATAAAGACCACCTCAAATTGTTTTGCCAATGCAAAGATAACCACTTGAATGGCTATGATTCCATGGGACTGTGGGAATCCAATCTCCCGTTGTACTTTCTCCCCTTTTTCCATGTTTTTCCTGACATAATCCATCAATGCCATGCAAACTATGACCCCATCCGCAGAGCAGTCATGTCTCCCAACCAAACTATCATTTTTACAATAACTGTTGAATCAATAAATGAGATGCTACAATTTCATCCTAGTCAGGCCCTCACCCCCATTTCCATTGGAAATTTACTTGAGAAATCAACTAAATTATCCCAAGCTAAACTTAATCGCCTCTGTCAGACCTTCATATTGCAAAAGTATCAACCCAAAGATCCCCCTCCCTATATGTCAGTTTTCTCTATAGATACAGGTAAAATCATAGTTGACATGATAGTTGTAGTCATGGAATTCAACACTAGTGAATATGTGGATGAATTGACCCTAGTGTTGATGTCTATCTTCACCCCTGGCCAGTCTCCTACTGTCAAGTATAATTATGCATCTTTTATTGCTGATAAAATTCATGAGCAGTTCATGAGACTGGAGAATAAAAGGGTTTTCAAGTTTTCCACCTTCATATATCACCTCATCCTCTACTATCAATCAGACAAATTCCCATTTTCATCAACAAACTTGATACTAAGGGTAATCCAAGGTTTGTCATCTTTTGGACTTCCATCTTCCATAGATCTTTTGCCTGCCTTTATTCCTATAATGAGTTCATTGATATGTTTGTCCACCCAGTGAGCACCTTGCTGATAGGGAATTCCCAGTGGTTGATTGGTATTTATACCAGAATCACACAGAAATCAGGGTATATGGATGTGAGCTCTCTCCATTCAAGCTACCTAGATATGTTCCAATAAGGTTGTTTGCATTAGAGTATTATAGACAGATGATAAACTCGGATTTGGTTCATTTTACTAAGGCCAAGAAAAAAACCCAACTCAGAATCAAGGATCACTTAAGCCCATTTTTCTGCAACACTAGGGAAGCATGGAAAATAGCAGAACAAATTCTAGAAGATGATCTGAAATTAAACAAAAGTTTTAGTTGGACTCCATATGACCCTCATAGTTTCATATGTGATAGAAAGATGAAAAATAGATTATTACCATACTTGCATCACAAAATAGCTGAGAGTGAACAATTTGCTAATATGGATAAATGGAGGGAAGAAACCCTAGTAGAAAGAGATAGTGAGCAGGTCAACATAGAAAATGTAATGAAGGATCTTGAAAAGACACTTGACCTGGATTCTTTTGGGTAGGTACAATTTGAGACTTCTCAAAGGTCAGCATTAGGGATTAGTGCCTCAACAGCTGATACCTCTCAAAGGCACTCACAGGAGACCAATACACCACTTGCAGGGACATCTGAGGGAAGAGAACCAGAGACTAGCACCCAAGCAACAGAGCAATCAACCATGTCCAAACAACCTGAAACTTCTCAGGAGCAGGCTCAAACACAGGCTCACCCAACTCAAATCAACATGGGAGAGCCCCCAATTTTGCAGACTCCTCTGAATGAAGAAAATAACAAAAAGAGAGACAGGGAAGTAGCTACCTCTGCCAGTGGCCCATCAGACCAGCCTAGTGCTAAAAGGCATAGGCTAAATCCTCATTCAGAAGAGGAATTTTTTGAGGAAACTACAAAGAGCCAGAGGAAAAAAGGTGCAGACAGTCATCAGACTTTCCCAGCAGGTGGGACACCTTCTAGTTCACAAAGACAGGAGCTAGAGAGATAACAAAGTGCTGAAGTGTCATCCTTTAGGCCTCTAGGAAATGAGAACCTAGGTATTAAAATGAAATTCAAACAAATAAAGGCCAAGAATGAACCACTAAGGATCCAGGTCTACAATCAGTATTTAAAGATGGCTCCCACCAATCAGAATAGGTTGATGTCAGGCTATGACATCAAGGAGGGAAAAACGCAAATGAGCTTCTTCAAGCCCAAAGTACAACAGTCTCAGACAATTGCAGATTACCTTCAAACCGATTTCGAAGTCATGGAAAAAGACATTCATCCCCTGGATCAAATTGAGTTAGACAAGCAGACAAGGGAAATGGTGTATTCAGCATTGACTAGTAAAGCCATGATGCCCCAAAGATTAGAAAATTCTTTGAATAACACAACTTCTCTGTTACAGCTGGAAAGAGCCTCCTCACAGGCTAAAGACAATAGAATCAAATCATTGAAGGAGTTGGTTATTGGACTAGGCTATAACCCAAAGGATGTGAAAGAGGTGGAGGCCTTGATTAAAAAGAAAGATGAAGACATAGCTGCCACCATCAAGACATCCACAAACTGATGAAATTATACAACAGAAGTCTGAAGAAGAACTTATGGACTTACTCCTCAAGCTTAATGAACGGTTGAAGGAGACTGAACAAGAGTTAGAAAAATCACTAAAGAGCAAGCAGGGAGAGTCGACCTCTCAGCCTCCAAATGTGATACCAATGGTTTCCACTGCAGTCCTCTCAACACCTGGAACAGCGTTGGCACCAAATGTCCCCTTGGTCACAGCAGAAATAGTTACAGGTAAAGTCACAGGAAAAGCAAGAGCAAAAACAGCACATGTAGGAACTTCAGGTTTAAACACAGAAGAATTAATCAAATCAATGGAGGGGATAAAGCTCCAAGTCCCTAAATCACAGAAGGTAAAAGAACAATTTGTTACCTTAAAGCAGAAATATGATCTTTTCCAAAATTAATTTTGCTGAAAATGTGAGGGAGAACAAAGGGTTAACTCAACAGGTGAAATCACTAGAAAAAAACCTCACCTTTGACAAGCTCTTAGCAGACAGTAGGAATATTATTTGGACCAACATCACTCAGTCAATAAATGATGCTTGGCCATCAATACAAATAATTTATAAACAAATTGATTTGGTAAAAGTAGCTCTTGAAGAAATCTAGAGAACTAAGGAAGAATTAAGAAGGAAGCTTGAGGAAGCCACCAAGCTAATAAATTTCTTGAATAACAAAAATAAGTACTAGCTAGAAGAGTTGGGCATTGAAGACAGAACTGGGACCATTCTAGAAGTCAAAAAGGTATTGACCAAAAGGTTTCTGATGTAGAATTTGGAAAGAATATGCCAGAACATGCAAGAAAAAATTAATGATTCTATGGAGAAGTTTGGTATTTTGCAGAGCAAAGGACTCCCCAGTCCTTTAGTTATTAATGATAAATTGATGAGACATATAGACTATGTCGACAAGTTGACTCAATATGCAGATAACCAGGCTAGCTCGTCAGCTACTGCATCTGCACCAAAGGCACTGCCTACAGGTAGAGTTCTCTATGACAGTCTGGAGAACCTTTTCTATGTTGAACATGAGTTAAATCATTTGTTTCCAATTCAACCCAATTTTGTTAAATACACAGAGGCTGATGAGATCTTCAGAAAACTTCAAAGAACTAGAATACCACAGGAAAATGGTGGACGGACATGACAGATATTTTGTGATTTATCCTTGGTAAAAAAAGTAAATTTTCATTATTTACCATAGTCAATTGTAGTAAAAGAGGGTGAAAAAGGATCAAACAGGTAAAAAGTATCAGAACAGGAAAAAGTGTATTAGTAAGAAGATGAAAAGAAGAACAGTCTGCACTGATTTATGAGGAAGACAGTAAGATGCTTCATCATAGGGTCTGCCTCCATCTCATTCAAAAATAGGGACAACAAGCCATCAATTTACTTTATCTTCTATCTTCGAGACCATCTGTCTCTACTTTCATGTAACATATAGTTAGTCATCCTAGAATATATCTCTCTTTGTTATGAGATATTTTATTATAAATTTTTGTATAAATACTCCCTCATGCGTGGTATTGAGGGTGGATTCTTTGACATTTCTATAGACTTATTATTTTGGAATAAAGTGTTGTTGGACAAACTCTTGTATGGTTGGTTGGATGAAAGAATAATATAAAGAACTTTTCAGGAGGATTCATGTGTTAAACACGGGACAAATAAGTATTCTATATCTCATGTGTTATTGTTTTCTTGTTTAATATTTCAACTGTGTTTCATATCTGAATATTAAAACAAAAAAGTATAATTCAGAAAGTGCTTAAATGCAATCTGTCTTTAAAATCATTTTTATTCTAAATGTTTTCTTCTAAACTATCATAGGCAAGGAATTCTTAAGTGCTCTTGCTTCTTAGTTTATCATTTTGGTCATTTGATAAGAAATTCTTAACTACTTTTTATTAGTGATCATTCAAGTTCCCTCCTCTTAAAACATGTTGAAGGATTCTTAATTGCTCTTCTTCCCTTTTAAGTCTGTCCCGTCCATTCAAGTTACCATTTGTTCCCTGTTTAGCTATCTTGCCCTGTAAAGCCATCCTTTTGTTAAAAAGCCAAATCAGTTAAGCCATCTTTATTTGGCTCCATAGCCCAATGGCCTGAAATACTCAATTCTATCCATCTGCTCCTAAATTCCACCACCAAACACAATCAAAACCCCCAAGCTTTCACAACTAGCCCAATATCTCACAAAAAAAAGCTAAATCTTAAAGAGAGAGCCCTCTCTGAGTACAGATTGGCTAGACTCTGTACTTAAAATCTAGTTTGTGGTTACCTTGGACCCCTTTCCCTCTTCCTACAACTTCAGGGAAAATCTGAGTGATAACATAGTGACGACTCCGCTGGGGATACCAGTTCCTTAGTCAAATACATCTTTAAGAAAGTCTAAATCCCAAATCTAAAGCATCTTAAAGAAAACATAGAAGTTGTTTGTCAATATCAATTAAGAAAAACGAAAAACAAAACCTAAAAACCTGGCTTCAGAAAGGATTCGTTACACCAGAGCTAATCCTAATCCCAATCCACCACAAGTGTTTGAGAACCCCAATCTGATCCCCAGAATTCTTAGGAGACAGGAGAGTCAAGAAAGTTTTGTTAGTTCTCGGCCCACCCACAGATCAATATCCTACCCTGTTAGGTGGATTTATCTTAAACACAAACCCTTTGATGAACACTTTAAAACCTCTTTGTTTAGGACATCTTCTAATTCTAAATTAATTGACTTGATCCCTAACCCATTGTTCATCGAAGAATTGCAGCTTGAAGTTGTCAATTTCTCAATTGACAGACATTTGCAGAACTCAATATAATCCAATCTTACCTCTAAAGGAACACCTAATCCTTCTCTAATCACTACTGCTTCTGTAAGTTCATTATATTTTCCTCATACAACTCAACTTCAAACCACTCCACATCAAACCACCTCTTCAACCCCTCCATCCACAACCCAAACATCCACTGCTATCCCTACTCCAGTTGTTATTTCATCATTACCTACAGTGATGGCAAACAGATATGCCCCCCTGGTATTACCAGCAAACCTAGGTGCCATGCCCCAGGATTACCAAAGTAAGATCACTCCATTTGATGCTATTGGTACCTATACAGCCCAACAACATACCAAAAAGATGACTGGCTACTTTGAAATATATGAAATAGATATTGATGATGTATGAATGAGAATTTTTGTTCAGAGTCTAACTGGGAAGTCAGAACCTGATTTAAAGCCCTAGCAGCAAATAGTATAGATACCATAGAAACTCTTTATAGAAAATTCCTGAACCGATGGAAGAAAAAAAATATCCTCTTCAAATTTTATCAGAGTATGAAAACTTAAATAGAGGAGGACAAGAAACTGTGCAGGATTATTGCACTAGGTTCAACAATGTCTATAAAGTCATCCCTCAAAATCTTAGACCCCCACCTGATTTAGCTTTAATCAAATTCCCTGATGGATTTGATTCTAACATGGCCTTCCAGCTAAGAGAACGAGCTCTTCGCACTTTGAAAGATATGCAAAGCATAGTTGTCAGTGTTCAAGCCAACCTGGTGTCTAAAAGAGCCAAAGCTAGGAGTGAAAGGAAGGAAGAAGCCACACCCTTTGAACATAAATTAGATGCTATAATTAAAGGGATGGACAGACTAGGAGACAGACTGGAAACAATTGAAAGGAAATCTCCTTGGGATGGTCAGCCAACCAACATAGGGAGAAATCCTAATTTCAGAAAAAATCAAAACTAGAACACTGGGAAGACTAGTCCAGACCAAAACATCAGACCCCCTTTCCAGGAGAATTATGCAAAAGGCTCAAACTTTAAATAACCTGAAGAGGATACTCAAATAAATTTAATGGGACTCAGTAATGAAAAAGAAGTTTTCTTAACCCAAGAGGATCAAGAGGCTCACATTCTTAAACAATTTCAAACTCAGTCAGGTGAGTCATTTAACTTCAGGGAGGAATATGACACAACCATCTATGAGGTGCATAAGCAATACAACCTACGAAGTAGAAGAATTGATATTCTGGAAACCAACAAGCAGAAAGCTCTAAAACAACCCATGAAAGGTAAGACAATCACTACCCCTGTACATATTCTGTATAGATCAAATAATAACCCTTTTAACCCTATAATTGAAGATGTCTCTGATAATCAACCAAATAATAGACAACCCTCCACTTCTCCTCCTTACAAAGGAAATGTGGAAGAACCTTCAGAAGTTGATTTAGGAGAAACTGCAAATCATAACCCCACTCCTCAAAAGGAGAAAAACACAGAAAACAGAGAGAATCCTATTGTTCGAAACCCAAAAACTCAAACGAAAAAACCATTTAATATGGAAAGTGAAGTAGACAAGCTAAAGATTATTGTTCCATTGTCTAAATTAGCTAAACATGATGCCTACCAAAGTGAAATCAATAGATCACTTAAAATCATTGGAACTAAAGACTCAGATAATGTTTTTGATAACCAGCCATAATTAATCTTTGGCTCTGAAGTAAATGGAAAATCATTAGAAGGAGGAATTCCTCCTCACAATGCCATGTTTGATTCTGGGGTATCTCACAACCTAATGCCCAAGTCTGTAATGGAAAAACTAGACCTAGACATCACTAGACCATACAAAGATCTCTTTTATTTTGATTCTAGTCAGGTGAGATTAGGATTGATAAAAGACTTGTGTGTCTCATTGGTTCAATACCTTGCAAAAACAATCTTAATGGATATAGTGGTAGCAAATATACCACCAAAATATGGCATGTTATTATCTAGTTCCTAGGGTGCTAAGCTTCAGGGATCACTTCAATTAGATATGTCATATGCTACTATCTCAGTTTTCAACCAACCAAAGAAGTTGTACAGAGAAAAATTGATTAAATATGTAGTAAGTAGTCAGAAAAAACCACAAAATTTTCCCATCTACTCAGTACACTCTGATATGGACTTATTCATCCTTTATAACGTTGAAACCAATCCTCCCAACACTTTAGAAGTTTTAGCAGCAAAACCAAAAGAAATTAAAAAGAAAAATCAGTGTTCACATTCAGGAAATTTTAGAAAATCAAGAAATATCAGAGAACAACGAAAAACCAGATTCCACTGTTAAACAAATTCCTACCACCCCTGAGAGCATGAAATTCTTTGGCATTTAGAATTTGATGGCTCAGTCAATAAATTAGGGGCAGGATCAGGAGTTTGGGTGTACAATCTAGAAAATGACCATGTTGAAGGCCATGCCTACATATTAAATTTTAAGTGCACCAATAATATGGCAGAGTATGAGGCTCTCTTGCTGGGTCTAAAACTGGTCAAAAGATTAGGAGCAATTAGAGTATCTATCATAGGATATTTTGAATTAATCATTAAACAGGTCAAAGGGAAATATTTAACCAGAGATGCTAGATTAGGATACTACAGGGGAGCAGTCATAGAGATTATTAATACTTTTCTGGAAACTCATCTTGCTACAATCCCTAGAAAACACAATTTGCAAGCCCACAACCTGGCAATGTTTTCCAACACCTGCAAATTACCTTTCAAACCTAATCATCAGTTTACTGCTGAAATTAGGCACAGGCCAGCCATCCTTGATAATCTGAAGAACTGACAAGTTTTCGATAGTGATGAGAAAATCAATAACTTTTTTGCTTTAGTTTAAGAGTTTTCTAACAGTTACATATATGTTGATACAGTCATTAAATCTAATCAAATAGATGAGGTAGAAACAAACATTCCAAAGGAGAGTTCAATTCGAATGCTTCATCCCACAAAATTTAATAAAAAAGAAGTTCAAGACCTTAAACAAATGGACCTTAATGAGATAATCAAATAAGAAACAAAGCTTATCAATTTAAAAGATAATTATTTACCAAAAGATTAACTCCTCTTGAAGACCTCTTTGATTCCAATGACATTCCTAAGAAACCAAAGATGGAACCATTAAAAGCAGACATTGAAGAATACAATTTAGGAACAGAAGACAATCCAAAGATGATAAAACTATCAAAGTCTTTAACTCCTGACCAGAAGTTAAAATATGTTGAACTTGTAAGAGAATTACAGGATGTCTTTACCTAGAGTTATGAGGATTTGAAATCCTATGACACTTCCATGATTCAGCATACAATACCTCTGAAAGAAAATCAGAAGCCATTTAAGCAAAAATTCAGAAGAATCAACCCTGTATTATTACCATTGATTGAAAAAGAAATTAAATTTATGTATGAAGCAGAGATAATTACCCCTATTAGATTTTTCAGAGTGGGTGTCTAATTTAGTGCCTACTAAGAAGAAAACTAGGGAAATAAGATTATGTGTTGATCTGAGAAATGTGAATATTAAGGTTTCTCTAAAAGATAACTACCCTTTACCCAAAATGGATCATATTTTGCAAAGGGGAGTGGGTTCTTCTAGAATTTCACTTTTAGATGGGTTTTCAGGATATAACTAGATCTTGGTTCATCCAGATGACCAAGAAAAAATTGTTTTTACAACACCATGGAGCACATTTATGTACATCAAAATGCCATTTGGACTTAAAAACGCAGGAGCAACTTTCCAAAGGGCAATGGACATTGCATTTTCCAAAGAGATTCATGATTTTCTTGTTATATATCTAGATAATCTAACTATTTTTTCTAAATTAGATCAGCGGCATTTGGACCATCTCAGACAAGTATTTCTAAAATGCGGAAAATATGGTATTTCTTTGAATCCAAAGAATTCCTTGTTTGGCCTAGAGGAAGGTAAATTCTTAGGTCATATCATTTCAAAGGATGGCATTCGAATTGACCCTGCCAGAATAGAAGCTATTTTATAGATACCTCATCCAGGAAGTATCAAAAAACTTCAAGCTTTCTTAGGGAAGATAAAATTTTTGAGAAGATTCATATCTAACTTAGCAGAACTAATTAGATTACTTAATAACATGCTTGAAAAGGATTCAAGTATCAAATGGACAATAGAGGCCAAGCAATATTTTGAAGAAATCAAAATGGCCTTAAGTAGAACACCGGTCCTCACTAGTCCCCAATTTGATAGAGACTTCATAATTTTTTCATTTGCATCAAAACACACTATAGCAGCTGTTTTATTACAAAAGGATGATCAAGGATGTGAGAAACTGATCCGGATTCAAACAGGAACGCAACAAATTACAGAGATAACCATAAACACAAAGATGCAGTGGAAATAATACTTCATTTCATTAATGGAAAATATTGAAACATGCTTACAATCAGAAATGGAAATAAACTAGCTAGGGCGATGGTAGCTTATCTATGAGAAGAGATGTGATGG